>FIZR01012412.1:0-15174 GCA_900060175.1 Ferrisia virgata
AATTTCACACCAAAAGTTTAACTAAAATACATGTAATAATCTCGATTCTCGAATTTTCATGTAAAAAGGTAATTATTTATTATCAATGTTTGGTCAAGGAACAAGAAAAACAAGAACCTAGTACTTGAGACGTAAGGCATAATTATGCTAGATTATGCCAAATTTGAAATCAATTATGCTAAGAAATTATGCTAGATTTTTTTAATGCTAAAAGTAAAATGTTTATGCTAAATGAACTTCAAATTATGCCAGATCTGGCATAATTATGCTAAATTGGCAACACTGCCTGTTTGTCATTAGGCAAATACACGGTGCTCTATGGCAAATATTTGTTATTCGGCAAATACCACATGTTTGGCGCCGCCTTTACATAATGTTGTGTCTTTTGGTGGGTGGAGTCGCTACAGTGTAACGAGCCAATCAGTAGCGTGGAATTTGCTAAAGTGCCGAAATAATGTACAGGATGGAAAAATGCGAAATAGTTCATTTATTTATCTATTGAAATGGAGTTATTGCTTCGGTTTTCAAATTTCTTAAACGTTTTGTTAGGAAGAATTGTTCTTCCACTCAAAAGATTCTTCGCAAAACTTCCTCTGAAACCTCTGCCGGCGTTAAACCATCCAGAAATCCTATACTCAAGTGCGACTAAATTGGCAGAAAAAATAAGAACCAAGCAACTGACCAGTGAACAATTAGTAAGCGCTTTTATCGAGAGGTGTCAACAGGTGAATGAGCAGTTAAACGCTATAATCGAAAATCGATACGAAGCGGCTTTAGACGAAGCCAGAAACGTCGATCGTGTGATTTTAAATAATGAAAAACCCGCAGAACAACTCGCTATAGAAACACCTTTATTAGGAGTTCCGATCACTGTTAAAGAGTGTTTGATGGTTAAAGGTGAGTGTTTTATAGTTATTTTTTCAAGTAAACCTACAACACAATTTATGTTCCCGGTGGTTTTCTTTAGGTTCCAGTTATACCGCCGGAGCTAAATTGAGAAAAGGGATCAGAGCTACCGAAGATGGAGACGCGGTTGCCGCCTTGAGGAATGCCGGCGCTATTCCCATAGCTGTAACCAACATGCCAGAGCTTTGTTGCGGTGGTGAAACTTTTAGTGAACTTATAGGCTATACCAATAATCCATATAATGCTAATATTACTTCTGGTGGATCTTCGGGAGGAGAAGTAAGTTCAATGGTGCTTAAATCCGTACGAAGAAAGATCGAACGACTTCTACGAGTACGAAATAAGGAATTAATTTTCATTGTTTTAGTCGGCTTTGATTTCATCGGCAGCTTCAGTCTTAGGCCTCGGATCTGATTTTGCTGGATCTATTCGTAATCCATCTTCTTTTTGCGGCATTTTTGGTCATAGACCAACCTCCAGTAATATTTTTTATTATAACGTCGTGAAAAATAATCATTTTATAGCTAACTTGTCCGTAGTGTTTTCAAGGTATTGTATCGCTTAGGGGTCATTTACCGAATAGTCCAGACGAGCATTTTCAAAAAGTCAACTCAATAGGTCCAATGTGTCGTTATGCCGAAGACTTAAAATTGGCGTTGGCCATTATGGCTGGTTCAAAAGGCGCTGAATTATTGAAACTCGACAAGAAGGTAATGTATTCGGTTTTCAATCTGCAAAAATGTTATCGAAACGCAATATCGTGTACTCTCCAATTGGACGTCGCATATGTAGGTGTAATTTTATCATTGTTTCAGGTTGATATAAAACAATTGAAAATTTATTACATGCTCGATAACGGTTTTAAATTATCCGAAATATCAGTTGATCGGGATATTAAAACAGCCATTCTGAAAGCAGCAAATCATTTTAAAAGCGCTTATGATTGTTCTGTGCAAAAAGTACGCTGTCATACATTGCGTGTTTTTTATTGAATATAATTTGAACTGTTGCTAACCTGCGGTACCTTGCATTGTGTAATATTTCACTTTCAGATTCATTTGGCTGAAGTGGATGATGTACTGGAAATGTGCGGTAACAAAATGAGTCAAATCAAAGATCTCAGTTCAGCATTTTATTTAAAAGATCCAAAAGTACAACTTACTAATTACATTAACAATCTAATGGATTTATTATCACTCTTAAGAATTTTAGTAATACGTTGATTTCAGAATGAATCTGGCCTTTTCACAGAATTTGTGAAATCGTACATGAATAAATCGAGTTATTCGTATGGAACATTAATGACGAGACTTTACATTGAAACTGGTCTATTCTGCGTTGCTGAAAGCAAAAGATCGAAATACATATTAGCTATGAATAATTTGGAGAATCGTTTCAAGGTGACGATTAATATTTTAAAAACATCTAGGTTGAAACGACCAACTCTTATCACGTATTTACGAAAATGATTTCAACATGTTGAATGTACTCCCTAACATTGCTTTGCAGGAGTTATTACAAGAAAATGGCGTCTTATTCTATCCTTCATGTCCTGTTATTGGACCACTCAAGTATACAGGTTTTTATTCGAACACGGCAATAGGGTATGCTATGATGGTGAACATTTTAGGCTTACCATCAACTCACGTTCCTATCTGTTTGAATAAAAACGGAATTCCTGTCGGTTTCCAGGTGAGTGGAAGAACATCTATGTAAAAAATGTACGGTTTTGTTTAGTGTTCGATGTCTCAATGAATAGCAATGAACGTTAAATTTTGGTACTTTTGATGATTTCATTCTACGTAAATTTGTCTGTTTCAAGGTAATCGCTGCTCCTAATCAGGATCGTCTTTGTTTTGCCGTTGCCCAGGAACTGGAAACAGCATTCGGCGGTTGGGTTCCGCCACCTATGAGCTCCTAATTTTTCAATATTCATTACGATTTTTATCACGATTATTATTTTACTTTTATAACCCTCCAATTATTCATTTTAATATCAGTTATAATGTTGCAAATTTTTAATTGATGTTATTTCATGTTGTTGTATTTTTCAATCGGTTACTACAAAATTCGTATCATTGAAAAATTTTCTAATTTTCTCTGGTTTATTGTGATTGTTGTTTGAAAATAAGCTCGGGCATGTTGTGCATGTTTTGCCTAACTTTGTACTCGTCCGGCGCTTGGTAATATTGACTGTTCCAAACTGGGAATGCAAAGGGGTATATTAATAAATCATGAAAATTTAGGTAAAGAGTATATAAGTTATGCTTATTGCAAGCTATCCGGTTTTCTGTCGAATACGATTTCATTTAGTTGAAAGTACTTAATTAATCGTACGAATACACGAAAAATACATTTTTGTTGAAAAATAAAAATTACTTTCTACTATAATACGAGTGAACTACTGACGAAAAAATGAAGGCCGTCGTACTAACGAATAAGTTTTTTCGTTTAGTAGAATTTTGTTTATTGTTTTTATGGCATAATTTAAATGATAACTTCAAGTAATTAGGTAAATTGAGTCACAGTGACGTTATGAATATTTTATTCAATTGCATTCGAACCTTCGCATACCATTTTTATAATTATTGTTCGAGAATCGTATACGGCGTTTATGAAGGTAAAATGATAAGCTTACATTTTCTTTATTTCTAATAATTTGTTCGGCTTTTGAAAATTCATCGTTATAGTATAAATTAAATTAAATTTTATAGATCATTTAGAAACTTCCATCGGTAATTTGATCTCGTAAATGAAATGGAATTAATGCTTCGATTTGTATTCGCGATAAACATAATTCTGGGATGGATTTTCTCGCCTATTTATGTGCTACTGTACAATACTCCAAAGAAACGACTACCGCGCCTGAAAGAACCGGAAATTTCAAAGTTGAGCGCTACCGCTCTGGCTGAAAAAATCAGAACCAGAGTTTTGAGCTGTGAACAAGTAATGAGCACGTTTATCGAACGATGCGAGCAAGTGAATAATCAGTTGAATGCAATAATCGAACATCGATTTACCGATGCCTTGGAAGAAGCTAAAAATATCGATCGTATGATTCGAAGCGGTGAAAAAACCATCGAAGAACTGGAACGAGAAACTCCATTACTAGGAGTACCGATTACCGTTAAAGAGACGTGCAAGGTTCAAGGTGAGTTGATCTATTCGTTATAAATCATAATTCATAACGCGAATGATTAAAATAAACTAATCAACAGGTATGAGTTATACGTCTGGAGCAAAATTAAGAAAACATATCAAAGCATCGGAAGATGGTGAAGCAGTTGCTTGTCTGAGGAAAGCTGGAGCTATACCGATTGCTGTTACCAATATACCCGAACTTGCGTGCACTTTCGATACTTGCAATGATCTATTTGGTTTCACTTGTAATCCATACGATAGGAATTTTTCTGCTGGAGGTTCTTCCGGCGGAGAGGTCAGTAAAATCTATCGAAAAACATCGTCGGTATTTCTTTGTTAGATTTTTAAACTACGATATTTTTATAATTTTTTTGTTTTAGGCATGTATTATTTCTTCTGGTGCATCAGTTGTTGGGTTAGCATCGGATTTGGGCGGCTCCATTCGAGTACCAAGTTTATACAATGGTGTATTCGGACATAAGCCAACTTCTGGTAAAGTAACATTCGATATTTATCTATATAGTATGCGAATACAATGGTGATAAATGTGAATCATGATGTCAACTCCTTCAAAAGGTATTGTATCCACTGAAGGACATTTTCCTAATCGTACCGATGAGCAGTTTAAAAAATTACTTACGTTGGGTCCAATTTGTCGCTACGCGGAAGACTTGAAACTTATGTTGAAGGTTCTAGCTGGAGCGAATGCATATCTTTTAAAACTTCATAAACCGGTAATCGTTTATTTATATTTTTTTAAATTTATAGTATTAAAATTTACTGGATTTGCGTTTACGCTAAAGTCATTTATTTTAGGTAAATGTTAGTCTAGTGAAAATATATTATTTACCCGATGAAGGTTTCTCATTATCGCAGTCATCGGTTCAAAAATGTATCAAAGAATGTATTCAAACAGCAGTCCAATACTTTAAAAATGATAAAAAATGTTTTACTCAACAAGTAAGCCAATTAAAAATAAGTGTAATTGAAAATTATGTACTTGATTCTAAATATAAGCTTTTCTTTACAGATCAACTTACCAGAAATGGACGATAGATTTGAAATATGTGCAACGCAATTTTTCATAATGGAAAATGGGCAAAAAATATTCTGTTTAAAGGAACCGAAGGTATGAAATTTCAGTATTGAAAGCAGCGCCGTATCATCTGCCTGAAATTTGAAAAATTCAATACCAAAGTTATCCAAAGAAAGAATTTAATGAAATCAGAGTGAAAATTTTTGGCTCTATCCGGCACTGTTCAAATGTAATATAAATCGCTAAATTTATTATCAATCAGTTTTAAAAATACTAGAACGAATCCAGTTTTCCTGTAGAATTGCTCAAAAATTTGATAAAGAAATCAGATTATTCATGGAATGTTTTGATGATAAGATCTGCCATGAAAATATGTCCATATTTTATGCCGAAAGCGAACAGACCAAAGTACATTGCTGCCGAACATCAGCTTGCTAATCGATTAAAAGTAATATTAACTTGTATCGAATGTATCGAGCATACATTAGTACAATTTATTGCTTAAATTAATCAAATACGTTTCTCATTGTAGGAAATATTAGGAAACGATGGTGTACTATTGTATCCTACATTTGCTACATTAGCGCATCGTAAAAATCAAACATTTTGGAAGTATCCTTCTTTTAGTTACCCGATGATAGTAAATGTATTAGGATTTCCAGCTACTCACGTTACCATGGGACTGGATGATAGTGGTTTACCAATGGGATTTCAAGTAAGAAGTAAAACATCGTTGGGAACGTTGAATACATAGCATCAAATTTATCCTTGTATATTGATCTAGGTCATAGCTGCACCTAATCAAGATCGTCTGTGTTTAGCTGTAGCCGAAGATCTAGAGAAACAGTTTGGTGGATGGGTTGATCCGAGTTCATCGTGATTATATTTATTCTATTTGATAATGTATGTTGATCTTTTAATATTGCATGTGCATTTTTTTTCCAACTTAAACAAAATCACAATTCGAATTATTACCGCAATATTGCTGGTGGTTGGAAGTTAGAAAAGCCAATCGTTAAAATAATTGCTCTTGAAGCGACGTGCAGAAAATCGAAGGATATAAATAAAATCCTGAGATAAACGTCGACGATGGGGGGATTTACTCACGTTATAGACCTGGAAACCTCCTCTTCGTTCCGCTCTTAAATATGGTTCAGATTAATCTAGCGAGCTAAAATTTATCTTAAAGATTTAGTTTATTATCCAAATGAGTTTTTTTGCGACAAAATTTGATCTGATTGATGATAATTGTCGACTTGATTTCATGCCTAGAATGATCTAGTGTTTTAGTACGATTTCATTTCTTTTTGTTTATATATATTTTTTTTAAGTAAGTACATAGACTTACTTATTCTTTTAAGTACATCATGATTACTTCTTACGAACGTTTTTACATTTTTGTCATGATATTTATGTTGTAAGTTTTTCACAATTGAATACAGATGGTTGAGGTAGAAAATTTTGGCTTCAATTATGCGATTCTAGTTTTAATAACTGGTTTCAGTATGGATTATTTTTGTGGTTTAAAATATTCAAGGTAAAATTTAAGTGGTACTTTCTACGAGTTTGTCAACTTGATGTTCCTTTTCCTACTTCATAATAGTGTGACTAATTATATTAAAACTACAGGGTGTGTCATTGAATCGCAAACATGTTAAGCATTGTTATCAGTGTTTTGTAATTTTTATGAAGTTATAAGGAT
Source organism: Ferrisia virgata (assembly GCA_900060175.1). NCBI lineage: Eukaryota > Metazoa > Arthropoda > Insecta > Hemiptera > Pseudococcidae > Ferrisia > Ferrisia virgata. The sequence continues at coordinate 6,786 of FIZR01012412.1, forward strand.
ATACATAAATTATTGAAGAGATTTATTATAGGTACGGAATTTATTTAAATATTTCATATTTCTATAAAATGATGTATTCTATTCTAATGTCGATACGATCATTTAATCATCTAAATTTTCGATATTTTTTTTTCATTAGCTTATCTCTTATCTTGTTCACAATTCAATTAGTCATCCTGTATTACGTATACGTAGTACTTCAACAATGAAAGTTGAAATCAATGTTATCGTAGATTTGCTTTGTAACTTGATGTGATGTTTTAACATATGCTTCAATACGATATTTTTCTGCTTACTGTGATAAACTACTGGAAACTGTGGAGTACCTTTATTTAGTAATATTTCACAATTATAAAAGAAGCAAATTATTCTCAATTTTTTATCTTCTGGATGGCGACATAATAGTGATTTTTGTGATATATTTTAACAACGAAGATTTGCATGTTCAAGATACTGAATTAACAGAATAAGTAAGCTCCTCTTGGTACTTTATGATCTAATAAACACTGGCATTCAGTTACGTAAACACTTATGGAAATGAACAAGAATTGAAGTGAAAATCGGTTGATGCAACGAGGTGCACAGTATTGTTGTTTATTGAACAAACCGGTTTTTTTAGAGCGATGATTTTTCACCTGTTGCCATATCTACATACGCTGTAGTAGTTATTTCATTCTAAAATCAATTTCTAATCTGTACGAAATTCCGGTCATGTGCCGTATATACAATGAATTCATTCTTCATAGAAAAAATTATCCGATTATGAACGTAGTATTATGCATAGCTTTTCCTTATTTTCAGATCATGCTGATGCGTACATCAACGAACTAGTTTAACCTGTGTAAGAAAATGGAATTAATACTTCGATTGTTATATTCGCTTAATGTGATTTTCGGATGGATTTTATCGCCGATTTATGCTCTGTCGTACGTTCCCAAAAGACGTTTAGGTCGTCTGAAAGAGCCGGAAATCTTAGCCTTGAGTGCTACAGCTTTAGCTGAAAAAATCCGTACAAAATGGTTCAGTAGTGAGCAAGTAGTACGTGCTTTTATTGAACGCTGCCAACAAGTGAACGGAAGATTAAACGCAATTATCGAAGATCGATTTAACGATGCCTTGGAAGAAGCTAGAAATATCGATCGTATGATTCGTAGTAATGTAAAATCAGCCGAAGAACTGGAAAAAGATACACCGCTGTTGGGAGTACCAATTACTGTTAAAGAATCATGCATGGTTGAAGGTAAGCGATGTTAATTTTTTTATTTGCCAGGATGAAATGTATAAAATAGAATTTCATTATAAAAGAAACGAATCAACAGGTATGAGTTACACTTCTGGAGCGAAATTAAGAAAAGGTATTAAAGCTTCGGAAGATGGCGATGCGGTTGCTTGCCTGAGAAAAGCTGGAGCTATACCAATTGCAGTTACTAATATTCCTGAACTTACATGCTGTTTTGAGACTCGTAACGATATCATTGGTTATACAAACAATCCTTATGATACGAATTATACGTCAGGCGGCACTTCAGGTGGAGAGGTATGTATCATCAGAATCGGATCGATTGCTAAATTCGTGGTTGATTCACTTAGATCGTAGTTCCAAGAACAATTTCACGAGTGTATTAAATATTACTCGAGAACTATTTATAAGTGATGAGTGTTATGTACATATTTTAGGCATCATTGATAGCTTCAGGAGCTTCAGTTTTAGGTTTGGGATCTGATTTTGCCGGCTCTATTCGTATACCTTGCTTGTACAATGGTCTTTTTGGACATAAACCTACTTCCGGTTCGGGCTATATTATACAAATATGTACTACTAATAATGAAATTGTTTAATAATTTCAACTCTTTTAAAAGGTATTGTATCGGGTAAAGGACATTTTCCCAATCATGCCGATGAACAGTATCAAAAATTACTTACGTTGGGTCCGATTTGTCGATATGCTGAAGATTTGAGATTAGCTTTGAATATATTAGCTGGAGCAAATAGTTATTTATTAAAACTTGATCAACCAGTAAATGGTCAATTTCAAGTATCTATTTTCAAGTTAGATATTTTGCTTATTGCGTTATTGTTGTATGTTTTAGGTGAGCATAAATGAAGTAAAAATCTATTATACTCGCCATGGTTTCTCATTATCTCAGATGCCTGTTCAAAAGAGTATCAAAAGATGCATTCAAAAAGCTGTCCAACATTTTCAAACGGATCGAAAATGTTTTACACGAGAAGTACGTGAATACCGGCCGAATGTATAATAATTAAATTCAGATTTGCATAATCAACAAAAAATAATATTTTATATCGTATTTTTCTGTACTAGATCGATTTACCTGAAATGGACGATTTTCGTGAAATATGCTTAGCACAAGCTTTAGAAATTAACAACGTTGATAAAATATTATGTTTGAAGGAGCCGGAAGTATGTGATAATGTTAATTCAGGCCAGTCGATGAGCTATTCTAAAACAGATTTTACTTTAGAACGAATCAAGTCTTGGAGTAGAACTACTCAAAGCTTTAGTAAAGAAGTCCGATTACTCGATGGATGTTTTAATGATTAGGCTTACTATGGAAATTTGTTCTTATCTAATGCCAGAGAACACAAGACTAAAATACATTGCTGCAAGGAGTCACCTCGTAGATCGATTAAAAGTAATATTCCTTTGAAATTTTTCACGTAAAAACAATTGGAATTAATTTTCATTATTGTAGGAAATTTTGCAAGATGATGGCGTCTTGTTGTTTCCCACTTTTGCCACATTAGCGCATTTTAAAAATCAGTCATTTTGGACCTTACCATCTTTTGGTTACCCAATGATAGTAAATGTGCTAGGATTTCCAGCTACTCATGTCCCTATGGGTTTGAGAATGGATGGTTTACCGAAGGGATTCCAGGTAATGAAATGAAATCTAGCGGCTGACGAGAAATGTGATTACGCCGAAGATAAGTTATTTGTTGAACGCTAAATTCCGATGAAATTTTATTCGTGTGTTCATTAGGTGATAGCAGCACCTAATCAAGATCGTTTGTGTTTGGCGGTAGCTGAAGATTTAGAGAAAAGATTTGGTGGCTGGGTTGATCCCAGTTTATAATCATGTTGAACTACTGGTTGAACTATTGATTTCTGGTATTTATGGGTATTTTGTATATGCACATAATAATTGTTTGAGAGTAATTATGTACATGCTGATGAAGTATTGCAGTATAAGTGCATATATTACATTTCTATTACTGTAATAAAGTGATTACTTTTATGATACATTGTCACCTTTCAATTCGTTTAATTAGCTTTGAACAAATTTGAGATTACCGTTTTTGCAGATCAATTATTAAGAAATGAAAAATTTGATATAATTATCAATTAGCTTCAATACGAAACGGCGATTTCCCTACGTATGTACATGTGTGGATGCCTTTGGTTTGTTGCAGAGGTTGTTAGTGAATTGAAATTGTGCTTTTTATTACTTTTATTTGTATAGGCAATAAATTTTCTTTGTGAAATTTAACAATAAGGCAATAAATTCACATCTGTTGCTATTATACTTAAATTGGAGGGGTTATGGGCAATAAATTACAATGGTTGAAAATCAACAATAGACTGATGAATCCATTCTTTAATATTTGCACCTGCTGTAAAACAAAAAATGCTGTAAATCAAAGTAGACTGATAAATTTATTCTTGAACATGTATACCTGCGTCGGAAGGTTTAGGGTAGTAAATTCCAAATATCGGAAAAGAATACAATGGCATTATTTGATTTTGTGCCAGATGGTCGATAATAAAATCAAACCCTAACAGGAGATTGAGATAAGGCATTACAATGTCTTTGAGGTATGTGGTCACGCAGGTGTTGGTTTGGTGAAAGAGTGGGGATATTTTATTCAGTTTGAGGCTTCGAATTTTTAGTGTGGTTTTTGCTGTTGGCTGTTGGTGAGTCAAGTTCTTCTCAATGTTGTGGTGTGTATATTTAACGTTTACGAGTAATGCAGTTTCGCGATCGAGATGAGCGATTGAATGTGGTGCTATGATGGAATTTTTTCATTTGGTTACTGATCCAGTACCATGTTGTTCAGTGCGAAGTAAGTAATTATATTTATTAATTCTCATGATCACACGTTAATTGCTATCTTAATTTTCAATTTATCGTATAGAAATTAACGTTTCGTTGGTCTAAAGTTTCTGGAATCTTTTGAATACATTTCGTGATTTTTTTCAACTGCATAAACGTTACAATGGTTCTTTCACTTTTGTTTTTTTTTCAAGGCAAAAGTGATCAGCAAATCCTTTGGTTCATTTGTCTATTTGAATTTTTAATTTTCACAGTACAAGCACAGAGTAATTATTCTAATCTTGTTCTGTTACATTGCTTGCAGTATACACTTATTCGCCAGATTTTTCTTTGTGAATCACGATCGTTGGTCACTACTTTGTTACGTTAGAACACAGATATGCGAGACTGCAATTCATAATCTTATTTAGCAGGTAATTATGCATCGTCCATATTACAGTACAACTGTATCATAACATACCAATAGCTCTTTGTTCTAGTTTACTGTAAGAGGAACAATAGTAAAGTTGAGTTGCGAATACATTTTTTTTTCAATTTTCAGATGCTTAGAGTTCTGAACACTTCAAGAGGAGCTTACGTTTCACGCTAATGCAGTCCGAACCAGTAAACCAAACGTATATCTGAAGTTTTCATTTATGAGAATATAGGTATGAAAAATAGTATGCTTATTAGCTTATGAAATTGTCATACGAGTTTTTAATTTTTGTAAAGTAATGAAGTAATCCGTTAATTCAGTCATTGTTTACCATATTAATCCAATGTCTAATTACCACCAGGTTCCAGTTCTAGATCTTGGCAGTACGAATACGAATCGAAACACCCAAGAAAATGAATAACCAATCACAGAGAAGAATGTGATTTCATTACGTCTGTCTTAAATTAGAAATATAAAGTTGTCAAGCGTCGCTGGCCATTGTGGCAGCCATTTTGATTCAATGTTGGTTAAACTTTTAGTTCACTTTGATTCTAGTTACTTCATTGGCGATTTCAGTTGAAGTTATGAATGTAAGTATTTGGTATTTTTCGTTGTGTTTAAGTCGCAAGAATCGCCTTAATTTTTTATTTGACTTGTAATAATTTCGTTTTTTCAGCGATTTAGATCGCGGTTGTATCATTGAAGTATGCTGGAATGTGTTTCACATATGGCAGAGTAAGTACACCAAATTAGTGTTTACCATTATTTATTTACTGTATCTTTTCCTGATTTTCATGGCTAAACTGAATTTCTTGTGTAAATTTTTTCAATGTGGTCGCCATGTAAATTATTTGTTTATGCAAAACTTTTCAAGTGTATTGAATTTGTGTTCAATAATTATGTACATCTTTCTGATTTTCATGGCTATAATCTAATTTCTTTTGCGTAAATTTTTTTCAATGTGGTCGTCATTTTAATTACTTGGATTCTTGTTTTGAACATAAATGCTCAGTTTCTTTGAATATCTTCGTTTTGGTTTTTAGAATGTTACGCGTTTTATGGTCGTTCGTTTTAGATTCGGCGCAGGTTCAATTTATAAATGTTTACTATATTCTCTGATGATCAATTGTTTTTTTTTTTTTCAGGTTTTCAAATACGACACTGAAACCATATGTTTCAACATTACCTTCCGTTAAACGTCTACGTTTGAATCATCAGATGGATCTGTCCTGTTTACAGTAAGTACGTTTTAATATCTATATTTCTTTAGTTTTTTGCTTGCTATATCGTGTAATTTTAATTGAAAAGTTTTCGGTTCGTTCATTTTTAATGTTTAATCTATTCGTAAAATTTGTCTTTTAGTATTCATACATGTATTTTTTTTTCAGAGTTTGTTTTGCTAAAGTTTTACTGGTACTGAACGTGCTTTCAGCGTATGCAGTCATCTACCAACCTTCAGTCATACGTTTGTGTTTGGATCATCAGATGAAGCTCGAGTGTTAATGAGTTTGAATTCCTTTCATTTTTCTACTTTTTTTGATTCAGTTTCGTGTTTTTTATTTCAATCCGAATTTAAATTCAGTGAATAATGCCATCACCGTCATCGGAATATATATCTGGTGTGTCGTATAATTATTTTACATTTTCATGTTGTATTTCTTTAAAATTTTTAAACGTCTCGTTTCTATTCCAGTTTTGTGACCAAGTTCTGTGGATTACTGAACCTAATCAGCGCCTGATTAAATCCTGAACTGTTTCGGATTGATAATGTTGAAGAGTGACGATTAGTGATTCCAAGCTGAATTTTTCAATTGTGATGAAATTGTGAACTTGTTCCGATTGATAATACCATAAGAGGAATATGAATGTAGGAGCTGAATGGAATTCGGTAAGTTTTTTGAAATTATTCATTGTTTTGAGTTTTAATTTGTCAGTTATTTTTTGAAATATGTTATTTACGTAAGGTAGTTCAGTTATCGCGAATACATGGCGATATTTTCTAGTACATTGTTAATGCTGATGTAACTGGATCGACGTGTTTACTCCTTACGGATCAGTCGAAATGTAGTGCTTAAAGAAAAATCTTTTGTGTGGTTAGTTTAAGCGGTGTTTTAATGTATGCGTTTCTGTGTTTCAGGAATAGGGATTTTTCAGTGTTCGCTGTGTATTTGGCAAAACAATTGCATAGGGTTGTAAATGAGCAGAATGCACGTTATTTTCATTCTATACGTGTTGAAAATGAAAACCTCTGGATCACTATCAAATATACTGGTAAGTATTCATCTGACGTACATGTTTAAAGAATGCTTTGTTTACTTACCTATTATCTTTTTTTAGATGTATTATAGGGTGCTTAGAAATAATTTCGAATGTGTTTTTGCAGTTACCGCTACAAATACCGTAATCGAATCAAGCCATCTGTATTGAATATTTGATAGCTGCCTGTCAATGAGCATAGGAAATTTTTCACTACTTTGTGTGTGTTCGTTCTGTATGTGTCGATGAAAATGAATGCTTCGCTTGATATGGTTATAAATATACAGGTAAATATAGTTTGATTTCGTCTGACATACGTGTTATTAAAATAATGCTCCGAAGATGTATCAATGTTCATTTTTTTTTTTTTTCAATAGGTATACTTTACTTTTTATAAATAATGTTGAATGCGTGTTTTTAGTTACTGTTGCCAGTATTGTCAAATGAAGCCATCTATACATAATGTTCTATAGTTGCCTCATGATAAACATGGATTTTTCACCACCATCGTTGCGATTGCTGATTGAAGTTGGAGACGCATACTGCAGTAAACGCTTGATGGGTTACACAGCATATTTCAACTTCAAAGATGATCAGCCGAATGCAGTATGCTTATTGCCTGTCTTTCAGCATAGTTGAATGTTACCTGTCCAGAGGTAAAATTTTGAAAAAGTTATCGTGCATTTTATGAAAATTGTTCGTTCGCATATAAATCAATGTGTTATCAGCTTTCATGAACAGACCTTGCTTAGTTTATTATCTGGATTTTAATTTTCGTTGATACAGTCTTCCGTACAAATAATTTTTTGCCTTCATGTTGGGTGGATTTTGAATCGAAAATATTCAAAGTAAATTACTTGCATTATTTTTTTCGTGTTTGATCGCGTGTTTGTATACTTGTTTATATTTCATCCATTTCGCTTTTGTTTTTCATCCAGTTTTCGTTTCGCCCTTTCCCAAAATTAATTTACCTTGAAACAAGTTTCTTCAACTACTCTGATTTTCAATTTAAAATTGGAATTTGGGAGGGTTTTCAATTTTTTTTTCTGGCATTGAGAATAATTTTTCCAAACAAGACCTTTCTATGAGTGAACTCGGTATGTAATTTGATATGAAAATTTGATTGGCAGATGTTTCTATTCGGGTTTTATTTTTTTGTTAATTTCGTATTTGAACTAAATTAGGTGTGAGTTTGAGGTATCATTTTGCGGTTGCATGAACCAGGTTGGCACATGCGATTTCAAAATGTATCTCAACTTAAGTGTCACGCCAATGTGGGTATCTGCGTGATCTGGAGACCTCACCACATTGGTTAGACCCCTAGGTTCTTACGGCACTGGCGCGAGGGTCCCCAGTATCTGGGATTCATGACCACAAGTCAGGGTCTGTATTAACCGAAGGGTGTAGGATGAGGTAGAGATGTATGCTTCAATAATAATCGAATACTGCGGATTCGCTGGTCAAACGTTAGGGAATTTGGCACACTAGTGTGAGTGTGGTGTGTCTTTAGGTGTGCGATCGTTGAAAGGAGTGTGCAAATTAAGGGAATAGGTAGCCTGTCCTGGGTGTCGATAGTCTTGTTTTTTTAATGCGGGGTTAGGGAATTTCAGAGTAAGGCGTGCCATCCGCAGACCGATCTTATAG
>FIZR01012416.1:0-12263 GCA_900060175.1 Ferrisia virgata
TTAAAATGTGTAATGATTCGATAAAAAAAAAAAAAAAAAAAAAAACAACACACTTTTAAAATCGTAAATATAATTTACTCAGAAGCTTGTAAAAGTTTTCATGCCGTTTAATAGCGCATAGAATGAAAATAATGGCTTTTTTATTCAACTCGATGGACTTGGAAAAGGTTTGTAAATTACTATATAGAAACGTTCAATGTATATAAACATTCACGAAGAAGAACGGTAGACGATAATTTGGCGGTAAAGTTGCAAAAATAGATCATCGTTATAGAGAAATCTTTCAAACTATTGTCACTTTCTTACGGTTTACTCGTATAATAAAAACTTGGAGCTCGTGCGGCAGATTTTATATGCAGTAGGTAGGTAAGGTACCGGGAAAACGAGGTGTACTGTCTGAAGGTACCGTTGCTTAGTATACGTAATAATAATGGATTTTCAATCAATCTATTACACATACTATACGTCTATATTGTATTCTACATCTATGTATAGAATATCCCCTCGTAATAGATCGACGACGTTTTTCGGTGAAATGCATTAATACGGAATTCGAATTCACCAATAATTCGACACAGTTGGCGAACGACGACGACGATGACGACGAAGTTAGATGATTTTTCACGCGTACGATTGATTTATACGCCGTACTTAAAATTTGATGTCGAAGTTGACTATCGAGAGACGAGCTATGAGTGCAGTTTGGCTACCACTGGCCGCAGTCAGCTGATCGCGTAACGCAGCGGGATATTTTATTAACATAATAGAGTGTAGCGTTCTGCGTACACAGACCTTGTTTGTTCGCATCTGTCTGACGTTGTTGTATGTAGTAGGTCCTAGGTATGTGTATAGACATAGAGATATAGAGATGAGGGCACGTGCCACCATTGAACGATGATGTCTGGTCTGGTGCATAGAAGACGCGCGACGACGACCAGCTGGTTAGGTTCTTTTTTGTCGGATTTTTCGTAAAAGAGAGAATAAAAAAATGACCGAAATGTCTCACCTGCCTAGGTACATATAATGTATTAGAGAAAAGCTGAAGGTGGGGAAAGGGGGGGTGGAGGCGGTGGTGTATTCGATTATTACCTATGCTGTATTCTTGTATGTGAAATGTAGTCTAGTTTCTGTGTAACAAAGGACCGATCTGGGTTCGGAGAGTTGCCTACTTAACTAACTACTCCCAATAGAGTAAGTCTTAGTTTTGTGGTTACAGTGCTGCCAAATTTGAAAATATTGAAATTTCAAAAATTCGCAAAAAATCGAATATTGCACTGGTACAAAAATTAATGCATCCCACGAATATCGGTGTACAAGGCGAAGAAAAAAGGTTATATGGCCCAACTTCGTACATCGCACCAGAAATGATGTATGAATTTTTGAAAATATTTTTATTTTTGTTTTTATTATTTAAAAGTTCATATTTTATTTCCGCGATTCTATCTCAGTATACGAAGTTGATCTGTGTAACCTTTTTTGTTTACAATTAAACCTAATTTTTTGTTTTCTGAGAATATTTTGAAATTTCAGCATTTTCCAAAAATTCCTATCTCATTCCAGATGCAAGGTACGAGAAATTGTCCATGCAACCTTTTGCATACATCTCGCCGACTACTACTTGTAAAATGCTTCAATTTTTGTACCAGATCGATACTTTTTGATTTCTTGTGAATTATTGAAATTTCAAAATTTTTTAATTTTGGCAGCAAAAAAAGGATATTAGTGGCAAATGGTATTTATGTTGCCTTACACACTAGGGTGGGCTAAATTTTGATTTTTTAGAAATCAGCAATGGCGGGGTCACAATAGTTGTGAAATGACCTGAAAAGGATGTGGTAAAAACTTCAACCCTCTTAATTAAATTTTTTAAACTTGCAAAACTCATTTAAAGTTCAAAAATAGAATTATTATATGTATTGGAACTCAAAACGATCATTGTTGGGAAATGTTGGCAATTTCCCCTTTTTTCAGGGATTTTTAAAAACTACACATTTTTTACGTTGTTTTCATGATTTTCCGAAAAACCAAAAAGCAAATTTCTTCAAGAACTGTCTTCCTGAAATTAATTTAGGACATCAATTTTAGATAATTAAGCGCAAAATTAAAATTTCACTCCCCATAAATGATTTATCAAGGGAATATTTTTTTCATATTTTTTTAAGAATTTTTTCAAATCTTTGAAAATTTAATTTTCAGTAAATTCTTATAGTTAAATAGACTAAGTACACTTATCTTCGTCCATTTAAGATTCGTTTTCTGCACTTTTACCTTTTTCAGGTGTTCTCAAAAAGAAAAAAAAATGAAAAATTGCCTTTGAGAGTCTAAAATATGTGAAATGTACCCCTCCCGTGATGAATTTTTCTCGAAAAATCATTTTTTCGATTTTTAATAAATTTATTTTAAAATACATTAAAAAAGCCTTTCAAGCTAACAATGAAAAATGGTCGGTGGACGATAAAATTGAAACATTGCAGTTAATCAAAAAATTAACGTCTTAAATCCATTTCAGGGGTGGTGTTTCTCAAAAAATAGGGTGGGCCGAATTTTTTTTTGGAAGTCTATAAACGGCGGGATCATAATGATTGCGAAATAGCCTGAGAATGATATGGTAAAAATTTTAGCATTCCTACTCAATTTTTCCAACTTGCAAAAATAACTCGTAAGTTTAGAAATCTTCAAAAATTCAAAAACAAAATTTCTTGAAATTTCTTTTTTTCAAAAATAGAATTATCATACATATTTATAGCCAAAATTATCATAATTGACAAAATTTAGCCATTTCCGTTTTTTCAGGAATTTTTGAAAAATGGTACTTCTTGTGTCTTTTTACGAGTTTTTGAGATACTATGAATGCACATGTTTTAAAAAAGATCCTAATGAAGCTGATATTGAACACCGATGTTAGAAGGCTAAACGCAATGCTTCAATTTTACCCGCATAGCTAATTTTTCAAGGGTATTCCAAAATTGCCATATTTTACATCTTTTAAAATAAGTTTGTTAAAAAGTGAAAACTTTTTTTTCTGAAAAAACTCTATCTAAGGGGACATATTTCATTCATTTAAAATCTACAAGAGTAATTTTTCGTTGAAAAATTTTTTTTGAACCATTTATACTGTAATTTGAACCTTTAGATACATATTGAGAACCGTTAAAAAGGGTACAAGTGGTGAAAACAGATTTTAAATGAGCAAAGTCAAATGTACTGGACCCATTTCATCAAGAATTTACTGAAAAAAATTTTTAACAAGCACGAAAAAAGTGTTCTCTTGCACCCTTGAAAAATCATCTGGAGGAGATAAAATTGAAACATTGCGTCTCATCCATTTCAGGGAGGCGTTTCTTAAAAAAAAAATTCCCATCATAATTTTTTAGAAAATGATGGAAAAACGTATGAAGTGAAATTTAAAAAAAAAAAACGAAAAAAAGGTGGAAAATATGAAAATTTGCCAATGATGATAATTTTGTGTACAAATGGGTGTAGTAATTCCATTTTTAAAAAATTAAAAAAAATCTTTTTTCATTGAAAATTTTTGAAATTTTTACCTCCTCATTTTGCAGTCATTTCACAACCATTGTCAATCCCACCGCCGTTTTCCGGATTCCAAAAAAGCAAAATTCGGCTCAAGCTAATAGGCAACTCTCCGAATCGATCCTTTCTCTACACTTCGAACTGCAGTCTTATGTACTTATATAAGCTCAGTGGTAAAGGTTTCGTGCATTCATTGACCTGAAAAATAAAATTATATAGTAGATTTCGCTTTTTGGATGTGACTGGTTAATTAGAATTTGATAGTTTTAATTTAACCTTAAATTTACAGGCAATGCGGAAGCTACATAATTATACCGATGAGAAATTTTATTTACTTTGATCTCGGTTGTAACACGTTTTGATGTCGACGTTTAATTTAAATTTTTGTCCTATGCTTCACCTCGTGTCGCATCGCGTCGCGTTGCAAACGTCGTAATCAGCCAATCACCTTCAGGAATTTTCTATCAAAGCTGGCGAATATTTTGCAAAGGCTTTTATATTATAACGTATGCGAGAGTATAAGAGGTAACCTTGACGTATGTAGCTAATGCCTTTGAAACGTTGTGTGCGTAAATGCGAATGCAATTTTAATTAGAAGGGGAAAAACTAGAAATAAAATGTTTCTAATTTTTTGACACGAGACGCGTGCTGTGATCGTTGTTACGAAATTTATGTCGAGATGTAACATTTTGTGTACTTGTTCAAACGTTTCACTCTGGCGGAATGCCATTTAAACATGAAAATTGAAAGATTTGAAGAGGTTTGATGATAATGTGTCACGTCTTCGGTCGCATTTATCATTCAATGTATCCGCGATACGTATAAGTTATTAATATATACGTATATAAGGTACAGTGTTGTTTTTTTTCTCCAAAATGAAACTCCCCCGTAATGACGACAAAAAAATCGCCCAAGCTGAGCCGGAAGACCACCATAAGGTGGATTGTGCACCGCTATACCAACTACGATATGCAATCGTCGAATGACGTAAGATGTTAAACGCAAGCTGTACCACGCTTCCTCCGCCCCGGTACCCCGGGCGTAATATTCCATTTGAACTTCATTAACGTTTGCCAAATTATCGAATTATGTGACGAAAAATTAATACCTAATTATAGTCGCTTTTGCTCGTATATTATCTTATTCAATTAGCCGAACGATTGATACGAATGTTAGTAGTCGTGCTGTTGCGAATCTCACGCCTTTATAATGCACAAGTGCGAATCGTGTCTGGTAATTATGATAATGCTCACGTTCTGTATCTAATTCTCTTTGGTCAGGTAATATCTAAACCATCCTAACTGCAATCAGCATTCATGAGAATGCCGTCGTGTGCGGCGACGTTTTGTTGACATTTTATAACGTAGACTTGGCTTGTTGACCGGAAAATCATAACCCCCATCTATCGTTTGCGAGTTTACATTGTTCATTACTCGTTTTATGTTCGCGTTTGTAAACTAATATTTTTAATGATACAAAAGGATCAGTTTTTTTTTACGTGTGTTTAGTTTGGTTCATAGATTCTTGTGTGTTGAGAGGCAGATTCTCTGCGCGTATATACCTAGACCTACGTATCATTTTGATTGAGTTTTTTTTTGCATTTCTGAGCTTTGTACGACGAAGTTTTCTACAAGGATTTGTTCGGTTATTCTCTAATCAAAGCGTTAGTGCAATGATTGTCTGTACATCAAATTTTAAGATTGATGTTATATGGGTAGTAATATTGTAATGCAATTTAAATTATTTTTTATATTTATTTGACCTTTTTTTTTTTTTTATTTTTTTGCACTGGGTAATTTTTTTTTGAAAAATTATGAACTGGTTGATATAATACAATTTACTGCATTGTTTGGTGCCTAGTAGAGGTGTCTACAGGATTGAAAATAAGCGCAATGGAGGAGGAGAGGTTGGGAAAAGGGACCATAGTTTAACCTGACTTTACTGAAGAATTTTTTAAGAAGAGGGAGGGGTTCAAATTTTTTCCGAGTATGAAGGTCACTCGCTCCAGATTCCACATTCTTGAAAGTAAAGTAGATTAAAGTTGAACTTCTGGTCGATTGAAAGACATTGTTCTCTTTTATGTTACAATCCTTCATAATCATCTTTTATCGCTAGTTTTCGATCAAAAGCTTCAAATCAAAAACGTTTACTCTTCTCTTCACTACTTATTAACATTTTATTTTATCATTTCCTAGCAAAATGTAAAGTATACTATCTTCCATCATCACTATTTTTTTAATTTCTTAATTGTTTTAATTGTTTAATTTTTGTTATTTTTTAATTTTTTTAATGATACATCCATATCAACATTTCAACATAAAATACAAAATTCATAAATTTTTTAATTCTATTTAACTTTTTTAAAATTTAAAATTTTATTTAAAATTTTTTTATCAAGTATTTAATTTTTGTTATTTTTTAATTGTATTTCCCTATTTTTTTATTTTATAATTTTTTTTATTTTACAATTTTTTAAATTTCACATTCATATCATTATTTTAACAATGAGCGCAAAAATCATCAATTTTTTTTAATTTTTTTTAATTTTTTTCAATTTTCAGTTTTTTTAATTTTTTGATATTTTATTTATTTTTGTTATTTTTTAATTTTTGTATTTTTTTTTAATTTCCCTATTGTATGACTTTTTTATTTTTAAATTTTTTTAATCACACATTCGTGTCGTCGTTCTAACAGTGAGTGCAAAAGTCATGATTTCCCTTTTTCCAAATTTTTTGATTTTTTAATTTTTTTAATTTTTCAATTTTTTAAAATAAAGTTTTAACGTGAAGTGCAAAAATCCTTTATAATCATCTTTTATCGTGAGTTTTTGATTAAAAACTTTAAAACAAAAATCAAAATCGTTACATTTTTACAAAATGACCCCCAGCCCAAAGAAATCCATTTCAAAATTGGGGTTTTGAACGTAGAAAAAAAAAAACGTTACCTACCAAAAATGTTATTAAGAAAAATAAAAGTTTTTAATAATTTTTTATTTCAAAAATCTTCTGTAAATGGAAGAATTTTATGCACAATAAATTTCTAGGGGGTGAAGGGAGGACTGGACTCTCTAACCAACCCTTACAGATTCCTTTAGTGCCAAAAATTCCTATTTTCTTTCTCATGAAGAATTGTTCTGTTAGCATCGTAGATTTTTAATGTGGAAGAAGGGAAAGGGGATTATCGAGTGAAAGGAATAAATTTCAGATTTTTTTAATCTGTTCGGAGTGAATGTGAACTGATGTCAGACCAGTTCGCATTTGGAAATTGGAGAAAAAACAATGGGAAATTCAAAATTCCCGTAAAATTATCGTATGAAGTATTTAGATTGGGGTAATTTAACGCGTTGAGCACGAATTTGAGGTTAGTTTTTTTTGAAAGCTACATTGTTGTATAGTTAAAGTGAAGAAGAACCTCCATAAAGTTTTTTTGAGTTCTATAGGTGAAAATTTAGGTTAATTTTTGGTTACTTTTTTCTCTTAAAAAGATTATATAAGTTACTAAAAAATTAAAAAAAAAAAAATTAACATGCTTGTACCTACATAGCATTGGTAATTTGAAAATTTCAACTTTTAATAACGAAACCTGAAAATAATTTTCGTTTTAAAAAAAGGTGAATAATGAAGTTCACTATGTATTTCTCAATTGAGGTACACCATGAAATTTGACATTTTTTATTCTTGGAGTTTATAAAAGTGGAAAATTTCAATACCAGCTACTTGTAAAATTCAAGTATACAACTATACGAAACAAAAGTACCCTTAAGAGTCTTGTTAGCGACCTTTGTAATTTTTCATTGAAAGCTGCCAACTAGAGTTATAAAGATATATAAAATTAAAGTCACCAGCGAACGTCAAAGAAAGACCGATACAACTACCATGTTTAAAAATTAAAACCCCCATCACGTTGTATTTTCAGCTAATAGTTAAAAAAGTATAAGCGAAGTGATATAGTGTACATGTTACTTTCTGCTGGACACGTATATGTCTAAGGTAAAGTACACCTAGCTTCTTTCAAGGTTTGTGGATTTATTCACCTGTGTATTGTGTCGGTGAAAAAGATATATCTAACTTAACCATAGAGGTTTACAATGCTAACTCGGTAGAAAATTCGTCGGATATATCATTTATTAAATGTCAAGCAGCGTAATCTAGGCCATTATTGAGGTTTTCTTTTTGAAAATTTTCCAAACGTACATCGAATTTTAATGAAAGTAAATAAAAATGACGTATGGAAAGACTTTGCGCAGTATTATTTGATACCTTGACTCGTATAAAAATGTTAGTCTATGTATTGGGTTTGAAAAATACGCGTATGTATTTTTAGCCTGATTTTCCATGTTATACGGTCTATCGACCAACGGTGGATGGAGGTGGGGGACGGGGAGTACCTACGGAATTCGTTTTGGAGTCCTAGAAGAGTATTGAGACCATTTTTGGCGATATCAGATATTTATTCTTTTTTCTTTTTTATTTATTTTTCTCCCCAAAACTAAAAATCATACACTCGCCCGATACCGACCAAAACCGGTCAAATTTGGGTAGTGAGCTTGGATTGGTGACGGATTTGATATTTTTAAGTGGGGATGATCTTGGGTCATAATCTAGTTATTCCCAAATTTTGGGTAGAGAGTGCTGAGGGGCAAAACATTGTAAAAATTGTTTTTTTTTTCGAACCAATCGATAGATAACGTATCCAAAAATGAGCTTCCTGTAGGCTAAGTAGGAAGAGAGATATGGGCCCCCCCCCCCAACATTTGACCTTGAAAACAGGCTTTTCCTCTCTATCATTCCTTCAAATTTCGCTAGGATGTTGAAATTTGGTATGTAGATTAACTCCGAACCATAGATATGCTCTTTGGAATATTCGACTTTTAGACCCAATCCACCCCCTCTCAGCCCCAAAAAGTGGTTTTCTCATTTTTTGAGTTTGTTCAACGCATATCTCCCTTTCAAATTGAGCTAAGAAGTTAAAATTTGTTGTATAAATTTGGTAGGGGTTTTACATGTGCCTTTCGGGGGTTTCAACTTTTCAATCCCTTTACACCGCTTGCCAAGTTCTAAAAGATTGATTTTTTGGGCGTTTTTTTCATTTTTAGCCTGATTTTCTATGTCATACTATCAATATAAGCAATGCTATTACAGTCTATGAACCTATGGTGGTTAGAGAGTGGGGGGTACCAACAAAATCCGCTTACGCCCATTTTTGTTCATGTCAGGTATTAATTTATTTATTTAGCCTCCTCCCTCCCCCATTTATTCCGCTCGATACGGACCAAAATCGCCCATTTCGGTCAATCGGCTCAGTTTGGAGGTGGATTAGATTTCATATGAGTGTGGACGACCTTGGTCAAAATTCAGTTTTACCTGAATTTGAGAAAGGAGGTGCTTAGGGGACAAAACCATAAAAATTTTTCCTGTTGTTAGTACATCGATAGGAAATCCAAAGTTGTGTAACACGTCCAAAAATCAGCCTACTAGGTCAATTAGGAAGGTGATATGAGAATTTTCCCACTTTTTGACCTTAAAAAAAGGCTGTTTCTCCCCTATCTCCTCATCAAATTGAGCTAAGAAGTTGAAATTTGACATGTGGATTGAGTAGGAGCTATTTATGTGCCTTTGGGGGAGGAGGGCTCGACTTTTCAGACCCATTGTGCCCCCTTACAGCCTAGAAATGTGTTTTTTTGGGCGATTTTTCTCATGTTCTGAGTTTGTACCCGCGTATCTTCCACCAAAATTGATCTGGGAACTTGAAATTGGATATGTAGATTTGGTATAGGTTCTAGACGTGTCATTTCGGGATTTCAACTTTTTAGCCTCGTTGCACCCCCTTACAATCCGAAAAAAGTTGTTTTTTGTCAGTTTTTCTCATTTTTTTAGTTTGTTCCTCGTGTATCTTCTCTACCAAATCGGACCAGGAAGTTGAAATTTGGTACGTAGATTTAGTACAAGTCCAATATGTGTTTTTCGATGGTGTCAGCTTTTTAGCCCCATTGCACTGCCCTACCCTCGCCACTGATTAAGAAAAAAGCATCGTATGCTTTTTTTCAATTCACATAATTAATTATAATGTTTCACTCGCGAAGCTTTTTTTTAATTACTGCGTAGAAATAACTCGTAAAATATCAAATATATGGTCGAACAAACGAGCGAAAAGATGAAATTCATCGAAAAATATGGTACAGCGTAAAAGCTGAAATACGAATATATCCACGAGTAGCATTTTCTATACAATATTGTGTACGAGCAACGGAGGGTAAATTTTCTCCAACACTGTTTTTCAGAATTCGTTCGGGTCGGTTCGATTCGATTCGTCTGCAGCTATTTCTATCGTAATTGTTTTTGTCGATTTGTTATTTTTATTAAGTGACCGAATGCGTTGGCGGTGTTTTTTTTCTCTTTTATGCTGGTTATTGAAATAGAGGTAGAAAGGAACTTAGGAAGTCTATCAGAATGAAATATCATTTCGGGAAATGGAAAAAGAAGAAGAAAAAAAGGGGGTCGAAATGTAAGTATAAGAAATATTCCATTTGGTTTGGCCGCGTCGGCTTCATTTCGAAGGAAAAATATTTTCTAATGGCGAGTTTTCCACCGTATAAAATAATAACTCTTGGTCGTTGTCGTGATTAAATGAAAATTAGTACCCGTACTAGCTTGGGGCCATGGGCATATCTTATCAGTGTTACAGTATCAGTAGTACACTATGACGTTACTACACACCATGGTTGAACGAAATGTTATAATTTTGTATTTGTACGATTCGAAATACTTAATGACTCGTGGGATTGGTTGTCGATTTACGAGCCATCGTACGTATATGTACAGCAATAGCACAGCACGCATCGTATAGTCGTCGTGGTGTTAAAAGTAAAGAATGTTTTTTGGACTATAGCAGAGAGTTAGTCCTTTCGAGGATTGCGGCAAGTTTGAAAATTTTCGTGTCGAATTTTCAGCAAGTTTTTGGTGCCTTTAATTCTACGCTACCGTATCTAGTACCGTACGTACGAAGTCACGAAAGAAAATAACAGAGAGAAAGAAAGAGAGAGAGATAGTGAGAGAGAGGGTTGAAAACGACATCTAAAACATTTTCGCGTCGTATTTCTTTCTATACGTATAGATTTTTTTTTCTTTTCTTTTCTTGAACGATGAAAGCAGTGTTCACCAAAGTAGATAACGTTGTCGGTTTCCTATTTCAAAGGACGAT
Organism: Ferrisia virgata; assembly: GCA_900060175.1. Classification (NCBI taxonomy): domain Eukaryota; kingdom Metazoa; phylum Arthropoda; class Insecta; order Hemiptera; family Pseudococcidae; genus Ferrisia; species Ferrisia virgata. Next base: position 10,732 of record FIZR01012416.1, read on the forward strand.
TATTGCTTTTAAAACGTTTTATATTGGAGATTGATGCGGTTTGAGGCGCTATGTACTTGGTATACCTATACGATATTTAGTCTCGGGAATTATTTCGCGAAAATAGAATTCAATTTTTTGAGGGGGTGCTTGTAAAAGTGGAGAAAGGTACGTAGGTAGCTTTGGTACTTACCTATACGTGAAAGAATTTTTTTTCCACCAGTCTGAATTTTTTAGCGTGCTCGTTTACATATTACACCAGAGTATAATAATTCTTTTTTTCTGCGTATCACTTGGTTTTTACGAATAAACTTGTTATATATTTTCTTATATGTTGAAATATATTTTAAAAAGCATCTTTCGGTTTTACATTAGGTTTAAAATGTGTATACGACAACGTTTGTATACCTACACGTACATATAGGTACATGGTATACAGATACTATAAATAAGAAATACGAATAGCGTAACGGTGGAAACGTGTTTTAGCATAAATGTTTATAAAATTCACGTTACATTTTTGAAAAATGAAATTAGGAAAATTGTACTCGTGCAAGGTTATGATGCATTGGTTTGATACGGCATTTTCTTTCTCTTTTTCTGCTAGTTGGTGCGAATACAGAACACGAAAGTTGTACGGTTATACTGCCAACTCTTACCCCCTTAAATAATCAATATCATTCTACCCACGCTATACGCCACCGTACCACTCTTATCTGGTAGCAGCAAACACCATTAACTTTTCTCAATGGGTCACTTATAGGATAGAAGTACTTTTAACTTGCGACTCAATTCAAATTAAAGTTTTTCCTTCTTTTTTTTTTTTTTTTTACCGCTGCTTGCTTTTTTATTCTATCGAAGAAATTTTTTTCCTTTTCAGTTTTTTTTTTTTTTTTTGAAGCACAAATCAAGACAAGATTTTGCTGCGGTTGCACTTTGCATTTTGCATATTATGTTCCTGTAGTATGATAAACGAGCATTTATGCAGTTGATGACGATGATGATGATGATGATGACAATGACGCGTTGCTGTTCTTGGTTGCGTTTTTACTTATTATAGTACAAGATGCAGAACTAGAGTATTCTACGTAGAGGTATTAAGAGCCTGTGTGAATTAATGAAGATGCTTTCGAACGAGCCAGTCGAGAGTACTTGAGACCTTGTTGGAGAACTTATCGAAAGACTGTATTGACGAGATTGCTTGCGGCTAGGTCGCGAATTATCGAGTGGTTTTATCCGTTGGTATTGTACAAGCACAAGCGATATTGTTTCCAAGTTGTAAAAATTTTTTTCGAGTAGTTTGAACCTTATTGCGGTCTAAGTCGAATTTATTTTTAATGCGTGTTAGTGTATAATCTGGTTTTCGTATGCTCTTGATTAGGGTGGGTAAAAAAAAAAAGATTATTTTTTTTTCACTTGGTACCTTGAAAAACTGGTTGGTAGACACCTCAAAAAAATTCTCTCCACGTATGAGCTCTTAATTTTAATAGGAACGTCGTCCGCCTTTCAGATTTCTATTTTTTTTCTATTGTTATAAAGAAAATTGCATATCT
>FIZR01012420.1:0-11705 GCA_900060175.1 Ferrisia virgata
TCAAATCATGGCTAGGCAACTTTTGCAGCATTTTTGATTATTTTTAAAATTCGCCTCGTCGCATGGTTTAATTTTTATACCCTTCACGGTATTTTTGCTTTTCTTTTTTTTGTGTGTTTCATTCGGTCGAGGTAAAAATCAGTTCGGACGCGAAAAGCTTGTCGCGTTAATTTCGCTGTATCACAATTTCACGCTTGTTAAAATAGTTTTATTTAATTATTCAACTCGGTACATTGTTTCCGCACCGGTACAGCATATAATTTGCACCGAAAGATAGGTAAACGTGATCTGGTTGTTTTTTTCACGTTGCTCTTCGTGTAGCGTGCAAATTACTACGACGAAAAAATGTTAATCGTTATTAAACCGGCCGTTAAACTGTACGATCGCCGGCCGCACTGGATCGAGTTATTCTACTGTTCGAGAGCTGTAGGAAAAATTTTCCAACTTTAGAGGTCGCCCTGGCAAAGTGCACGTACCACGTACTAACTATATACAAAGGTCTTTCTTCGGTATACCTTGGTAGAATTTTAGGTGTGTGTGTGTGTGTGCGACTGCACTCTTGCTTCGTCGTAATCAACTACGATGACCGATTCTGTCTCACTCATCCGTGCCTTATTCAATATCCACGATGCTTCAATTACCTGTCAGATTTAACGTTAGATTATATGCTCGCTCTGAGAGTCATATATATACTCGACGTTCGGTGACGTTTGATTTATCTGACCATGTATCTCAGACATAATAAGAATATCCCAATAGCACTGTGTGCAGTGTACACGTACGTGGGTACTTATTCTGTATCGTCGATATACGCATACGTACGAAGTACATACGACTGTATTCTTTGTAAAGAAGGAAAGAGATGGAGTAACGCCCCTAAAATTGTCGTTAATTGCGTGTTGTTGTGTAGTAGTTTCCTCGGTCGCCTGTCTATATGTATATGAAATCCTTTGGTCGCGGCTAATTTCATTTAAGGCACCATAAAAGAAAAAGTATACCTGTTTAGCTGATGAGATACGAATAGGTACACACATACCTATTACTTGCTGTACGTTTATTAAGATGAAATTAGGGTCTTTTTTCGAGATTCGATTGGTGACTTTGATGGCGTCGTTACGCCATCATCGTCGTAATGACACTTAAATTTATATTCGTACGTACCGGTACGGTATATACCGAATCAGTCATGAATTAGTCTTATAATCATAGAGCATTTCAATGACAACATTGAAAATAATATCGACGCCCATCCTTCCTAATAAATAAAATATCCTACACGATCGTGAGTAACCTAATGATGGGGTTTTTTACCGTATGTACTCGACGACAGTACATAAAAAGAATTCTCTTTCGTCTAATTTGCGAAGAATTTACTTCATTTTTTTTTTTTCTTCATCATAACACTCCAACGTCATCTTCGTCATCCCAATCATCTCATATTTTCGCTTTCTTCTTTGCGGTCAGCCAGCCATAAAATCATAAATTTTCATTTCCATCACACGCGCGTGTATCCGCCACATTGCCCATAAATACTTCTCCAAAAACCAAGCCTACCTACAAATTACATACGGTCGACAATGTGTATCTGTAATTCTGTGTACCGGACGTATGTATGTGTGTACTCGTATAAAAACGCATCGTTCTTAGGTCAATGGTGTGCTGTGTAACTCCGGTTCTGCTGCTTGTTGCAAATTACACAACGCCATAAAAATGTACCAGTCGAACAAAACTTACTGGTTTATGAAGAATTCCATCTACGGACGTGGTTTATGGAAGGTTTTTGGATTTGATTGTTCGCGTGTTACCTAATCGAGTCTTCGAATGAAATGAAACTGAGTCAACTTTTTGTACGTGTCGTTTTCCTTAGTTATTTTTGAATTTTTTTTTTTTTTTTGAAAAATTTGGCTTAATTTATAGATGTAGCAGAGCGTAGACGATCCCAGAAATTTTTCAAAAGAGAGGTTATACTCGGGTGAAATTTGAAAAAAAAAGTATTTTCAAGTCATAAAAAGTTCATTTCTTGGAGTTCGGGTTTCAAATTTTTGAAGTGTCGTCAAGGAAATTGTAAATTTTCAACAATTTGGGTATTAAATTCAACGTAAATGTAAAAAAAATTTCAAGTCTAGTGGAAGGGGGTATAGCTCGGTTAACACGATCTTTGATGCACCACTGTAAAAGAGGAAGACTCTTGGAATAGAAGAGTGTAGAAGAAGTTCATCTTACTGATTTTGATAAATCTTGGTTTACTTGTCATCGCTCTTTCAGCCTACTCTTATAAAGGCTGAAATCTGTCTTGAAGATTTAAATTTTAACTCATATTTTGGGTGCTTTTCTTAAAAGTTTCAATTTTTGGTTCTTGTCAACCCCCATAACTTTACTTGATTTTTAGCCCAATCTTCTATGTCATATTGTCAATTAAAACCAGGCTATTACAGTCCATTGACCAACAGTGGATGAGAGGGGGGTCAACAAAATCCATTTTGGGGTCCTAGAAGACCACTGAGACGATTTTTAGCCGTGTCAAATCTTTATTTTTATTTATTAATTTTTTTCCCCCGAATATTAAAATTATTTACTCCACTCAATACCGACCAAAATCGCTCCAATTCGGCCAATCAGCTTACTTTGGTAGCGGATTAGATATATATGAGTCGGGATGAGCTTGGGTCAATTTGGGTGAGAGGGTGCTGAGAGTTCAAAACGCAAAAATTAACCCTTTTTAAACCGATTGATAGAGAATCAAAAGTTGTATAAGATATCCAAAAATCAATCTTCTAAGTAAATTAGGAGAGGAGATATGGGAGTTTTCCCCCTTTTTGACCCTGAAAAACTTCTCTCTTATCTCCCTATCAAATTGAGCTAGGAAGCTTAAAAATTAGTAGTACATTCAGTTACGGCCCTACTTTTTAGCTCCATTGCACACCCCCCCTCCCCCTACTAGTCCCAAAAAAGTGGTTTTTTGATAGGTTTTTCTCATTTTTTAGTTTTTTGAGTTTGTTCCTCACATAACTCCTCTCCAAATTGAGCTAATAATTTAGCTCCCGGAAGTGATCAAAAGAACTGCAAAAAATTCTTTTTTCTGTTTTTAGGATGGTTTCTCACCACCCATTGTCTCATAATTTGAGCTGAGAAGTTGAAATTCGCTCTACAGGTGTCGTAAAAAACTTAGATATGATTTTCTGGATGGTTTGATTTTCTAACCGGTTCACACACTCTCCCCCTCCCCCACCCCCCGCACAACAACCCTGAATAATTAATGAACTTTTAGCCCGTTTTGTTATTTTTGAATTAGTTACTGTGGGGTAAAATTTGGAGAGAGAAATTGGATACACTCTTCTTCTCCTCTTCCCCTCTCCAGGTCGGCTTCTTCGTCGTAAGAATTTATTTTTATGTGGGAAAAATCAGTAAAATTCAGCATTTGAAGCTTAGAAATACGTCAGAATGCTCATTTTCCAATAACTTAATCTCAAAATTTTTGCTATTTTAGTTTTCATCAAATATTTTTAACAAAATCAACCCCCCCCCCTCCAGAGACAGTTCTTGCTGTTACATAATTGGCAGTTGGGTTCTTCTTCTGAATCTTCTTCACACTGAGCCAAAAACTTGAAACTTGGTATGTGGCTGAGAGGAGAAGGGAGAAGAGGTTTGCTGAAAAAAGTTGCGGAAAATTTTAGAGTTGCTGATTTGACCCTTAACTCCAACCAAATTAGCTTAAAACACTTTTTTTCTGGAATTTTTGGTAAAAATAAATCTTGGTCAATCACGTAGAACCAAAATTCAACTACATAAATTTCGAAATTTCATAGCATGGAAGGGGGTTAGGGGGAAGAAGTTGAGTCATTGACTCAAAATTTTTACCATATTCGTTTAACATTATTTCACAACTTTTACCACCGCCCTCCTTTTAAATTTCGAAAAAAAAAACCTAAAGTTGAAATGTCCTGCTTCGTGCGGGAAAGTTTTACCACTCCGCTCCTTTAACTCACATGGAGAAAACCACCTGAACCACTTATTTCCCTCCTCTCTTCGCCACTTGCCTTGGAAAAAATTCGTCAACAGTATTCAGTCAACAGTATTCAAAACGTGAGGACAAAAAGAGAATAGAAGTAGTTTACCTGAGCGAATCGTGAACCAAAAATTTTAGAAAATCTCAAAAATAGTAATAATTTTACAATTTTTGAAGTATTTTTGTTTATTTTTTTATTTCAATTTGCAGCCTGAAAAATCTATCGGTTTATAAAATTTGCCACCGTATTTCTCCCTGCCCCGTTTGGCAAAATTGAGTCATTGCTAAAATAATTTCGACAGTGAATACGTTTTCTCGTGAAGTGTGCAATAAAAAAAAATTAACTTCTCAGAACTCACCTCGTATATGTTAATGAGGCGAGTAATATTCGTAAGTTTTGCGAACATAGAGAAGGCGAAATTTTGATAAAATAAGATTTTTAAATCATTAAAATTCACGAGAAGGCGCACTTTGAAAATGTACAAATCATTGTTTAAATAACTATTCGGTTATTGAAGTACTTTAATTTTTGCACCCTTCTAAAATTTTCTGTCCGGGGAACTGTTCACCCATCTCCAACCCCCTCCCCTCTCTTTCTACTTCACTGACACCGAGAATGCTTTTGGTCATTTTCAACTATTCATTCTAGAATCAACTTCCACCCCTTCGATTGAACAACACTGCATTGAGAATTTTTTTCATATTTTACTCTTTATTTATTTTTCGATAAATTCAATTAAGATATATTTTCAATTTGCGATGATTTTTTCTCGAAATAGTTGCCAAATTTTTATTGACAAACGCAGACTTTAATAATATCTGTTTGCAGAATTTCAAACAATAACATTCAATAGCGTAAGGTGGGGATCGATATACCATACCAGTAATCGTAAATATCATACGGGTTCAATAATAACCTAACAAGGATATCAAAAGGTAGATAGGTAATCTTATTCTATACCGTGCTTTGGAAACTTTTATACCAATAAACCAAGCGCATAGAATACACAAAGTAAATTTAATGACGGTCCCTACTCTCTAACAATAAGGGATGCAAAGAAGCCTCTTTCGTATTCTCAACCCCTTATAATAATCTCGATAAAAATATCATTTCGCTACGCCATAATGCAAGATTAATTTCGTTTTAACTAAAACGTTCTGGTTCTAGTTCTGGTTCTCTCTTCTCCATTGTATTTGTAAGTATATACTTTTAATCGCCATATCCGAAACACCCTTTTACCCTCTCGACAATAGAAATGTAAAAGAAAGGAGAAAAAAATCGACCCGCGGAGTCGATATATACCATAAGAAAAAGTCATAGAAACACGTATATTACACGCTGAAGAAAATCTACCATCGTATGCTGTAGAAGTGTGATGTGTTTGTACGGCGAGTAAAACCGTATATATCGTGGTCAATTTGTCGACCATTTTCTTCTCTCTGTTGATTTTTCCAACACCAAAATGCACGAGAGGAAAAGAAAATGGAAAGGTAACGTTTTATTAAATAAATAAAAACACTGAAAAAGGCGATACACGTGTCTGCCAAGTTTCCTATGATTCCGTTCCGTTGGTACAGCGACGTATATTTTTTCCCTCGAAGGAAAAGCGCAATTAAGGTACAGTGTTATTATTTTCCTCTTTTTTTTTTCTCTCGACTGGTCTACGAAAACAGATTGATTATTTGTACGGCGATAATGTGAGGTAATTTTCAGCTACCGCAATTCGAACGATTATTTTATAAACGGTGATGTGTAAATGTGAGATTCTATTGTATTTGGAATATTTTTAGATTTTAAGATTTTGTTTTTATGTTTTGAGATGTCGATGTAAGAATTACGATAGGATGCGAGTAACTAAGGATAAGGTTAGAATTGGGTTTCAGTGTGACTTTTTTTTTTTTAATCGTGAAGACGTGGGTACTGAATTTTTCAAGTTTTTCAGCGCTATTTAACGTAATACGTTAATTTTGAAATGCTAAAACGATCATATTTTGAACTGTGACGAAATACTGGTGATTAAAATATAACGAGCTGTTACCGCGTTATTACATTAAAATTAAAACATCTTTTTCTCTACGCCATTCGAGCAATGTACGTAAACATCGGCACGAACCATTATTTTATTATCGATTGAATCGCGTAATTTCGATTAATAATAATTACTTTTCGTTAACGATTCGATCGCACATTTCAATTTGTTCGATAGTTAAATGTTCGCCTCTTTTCTAGTGCTTCGAATTAGATAATATTTACACTAATTTACGAGTCCGAATTAGATTTTACGTAAGGCTTATTCGACAAAACGTGACCATCGTGTAAGTTTATTGCTCGGGTTCTTGACCAAAGCAGGATATTGGACGATGTCCAGATAGAAAAAAAACCGAAGCACTTCGGAACAGGTTGATTTTTATGGACTACCTATTCGGATTAAATGTACGTTTATAGACGCAGACGTTCGAATTGAACTATGTGTTGTGTATGTGTGAGTTGCGAAGGCGGAAACAGGCTCATGGGAAAAAATAACACTAACTGGCACAGCTTGAAAAAAAAAATCTATTCAAATATCGGTAAATGCATTTACGTCTGGTATACCAAAAAAAGGCGATGTCTTCACCTTGCGATGCTTTTTGAGCCTGATTTTCATGAAGTGAGAAAATATTTGAATTGCCCACTGAGGAATTCAAAAAAAAACCATGCTTTGTTCCTAATTAATGGTACGGGTGGATGACGGGGTGAGGGGCGGGGGGGTTGAATGGAGCTAAAAAGCAGACACCGCCAAAAATCACATCTGAACCTATATCAAATCTGCATACTAAATTTTAACTTCCTATTCCTATGTGAGAAGGAGATGTGCGAGGAGTAAAAATGAGAAAAATGAGAAAAATTGACAAAGAACAACTTTTTTGGGAATGTGAGGAAGTGCAATAAGGTTGAATAGTCTAAACCAACAAAATGCGCATCTAGGACCTATACTAAATCTACATAGCAACCGGGGGGGGGGGAGAAAAGGGAATGCGAGGAACAAACTGAAAATATAAGAAAACCCGCTCAAAAAATCACATTTTTGAAGCTGTGAGGGGACGCAATCGATCTGAAATAGTTAAACCCCTTAACAGGCACATCTACGACCTATACTAAGATTACTCACTAAATTTTAACCTCCTAGCTCAATTTGAAAGGGAGATGTTTTGGAGAATGTGAGAGAGTGTAATTTAGCTGAAAATTCTAAACCCCCAAAAATCATACATAGGACCTATACTAAATCTACATACCAAATTTCAATTTACTAGCCCAACTGGAGGGAGGGGAAATGTAAGGAACAACTGAAAATGTAAGAAAACCCGCTCGACAAAAACCACATTTTCGAGGCTGTGAGGGGACGCAGTTGAAACTCTCAAAAGGCACATTTAGGACCTATACTAAGTTTACTCGCCAAATTTCAACTTTCTAACTCAATTTGAATGGGAAATAGGGGAGGAACGAACCATTTTCGAGGGTATAATGGGGGAAAACCCTCATATCTCCCCTCTTAGTTGACCTATTAGGCTGATTTTTGTATAAGTTATACAACTTTGGATTTCCTATCAATTAGTTCAAAAAGGAACATTTGCTGTGATTTTAGCCCCTCAGCACCCCCTCCTTCAAATTTGGGTACAACTGAATTTTGATTTGAGGTCGTCTCCACTCCAAAATAACAAACGTCGCGTCAATGGTATCGCATTTCTCAAATTTGATCGATTTCGGTCGGGAACGAACTGAGGAAATAATTTTTTAGTTTTGGGGGAAAAATTAAAAAAAAATTAGAAAATAAAAATAAATATTTGACATATTTAAAAATGGTCGTGATGGTCTTCTAGTACCCTGAGATGTATTTTATTGATACCACCTCCCCACCCCATCCACTGTAGATCAATGGAATATATTAGCCTGGTTTTCATGGACAATATGACATAAAAATTATAAAATTAGGTTAAAAATGAGCGTTCTGGGATGTTTTTTCTTGAACAGTGGTAGGGGTGCAAGTAGATATTGAATTGAATAACTGAAACCGTCAAAATATACATAAGACCCCTATCATATCCATGTACCAAATTTCAACTTCCTAGCCTAGTATAAACAGCCCTTTTTCAAGGTCATAAAGGGAGAGAATCTCTCATATCTCTCCTCCTAATTGAACTAGGAGGTTGATTTTTGGATATGTTGTACAACTTTAGATTGTATATCAGTTGGCTGAAAAAGAAATTTTTTTACGATTTTAGCCTCTCAGCACCCCCTCTCCCAAATTTGGGCATAATTGAATTTTGACTCGAGTTCAACCCCACTCCGGAATATCAAACCCGTCACCAATCTAAGTCTATTTCACAAATTTGATTGATTTTGGTCGGTATCAAGCTGAGCAAATTATGTTTAGTTGGGGTGAGGAGGGAGATAAAAATAAATACGACGCCAAAACGGATTTTGTTTATATTCTCCCTCCCTCCCTCCATCTTTCCCTCCTCTGCCGTTAGTCGATACATCGTAATAACCTTATTATCATTGAACTGACATAGAAAATCGAGCTAAAAATTGAGTTTTCAACCCCACTCCAGAATATCAAATCTGCCATCAATCTAATTTCACAAATTTTATCGATTTTGGTCAATATTGAGCTGAGCGAATGATTTTTAGGTGGCGGTGGTAGGGGGGGATAAAAAGGTAAATAAATATCTGGCATGTCCAGAAATGCTCGTAATGGTCTTCTAGAACCTCGAAAACGCATTTTGTTGATGCTCCCACCCCCCTCCAACGTAGGTCGATAAATCTTAATGGACTAATTTTCATTGACATTATAACATATAAAATCAGGCTAAAAAAGAGAAAAATTTATAATTTGCTAATATTAAAATCGTCTCCGTATCTATTGGTTTTTTCGTCGAAACGGTCAAATGCTTTTTGGCCAGTAAAACTATTTAGCTGTGGGCGGTCATACGTTTCGAGCAATGCGTACAATACGATAAAATCGCATAGGTCTACGTACATTACACGTATATAGTAAGCATTAAACACGTTAGCTGTAGCACGTATTCATAGTGTGGCGGATTTTATCGAGCGTAATTATCGTACAACAACGATGGACGACAAATACACGCTGGAAATATATTGCTAGAGGCAGCCGAACGAGTAAAGGCTGCGGGAAATATTATTAAAATTCTAACCGAGTGACCAGAACACTGCAGAGTGTTGTCCAGATTGAGCACAGCGTCCTGTCCATAATATGTCGCATCTGTCGTTGCCATTTTCGCGGCTGCACCCAATGAGTATATTTAACATGGCGACCAAGCCGTACGCATTCTAATGATCTAATTATTTATTGTTCGTATATGGTTTGTTTACAGTTGTTGAATACTTTGGCTAACGACCTCGACTACATGCTGAACGACCTGTACACTACACCTCCGTCGACACTTCGGATTGGGTAAGTGAGCAATTGTAGCAATTAGCATAAGAACAAATGTTAAACATCGGCGCTGCCAACCGAGGGGGTTTTTCCGGCTACTAAAACTTGTATAAAAGATCCTCATCACGAGGAAATTACTAACGTGTATTGGAGCGTGACTCGCGTCCTATACTGAATATCCGTAGATGGAGAGGGGGAGGATTAATGAGTAAATTTTTAATTGCACGTATTAACCTTGATAGTAGGTATTATGGATAATCGAACAAGACACATTTGCTTTTTATTAGCTTTGTATGAATGTACGTATGTTATTTCATTATATGGGTGGATACTTTCACCTTTTTTCTCGAATGCATTTTTTTTTCCACTCCGATGTATGGATATAGAGATATACTTACATATTACGTATGTACTTGATGGAGGATAAAAGTGATGTAGTAATTTCTATATACGTAATGTACGGTGTGGACTAGTTGAAAATATCATATCGACTAATTTTTATGTAATGGATTTGTAGGAAATGAATCTTAATCGATTAAACGAAAGAAATCATTAGCGAATGGGTGGATATTGAATAATACAGTTTTGATACTTGGTATATAGTTCAAGGTGAGGGAACTAAATTTTAGCTGATCGCTCTGCCGAATTTTTTCAAATAGTACAATTTATTTAAACTTTGGAGGATGAATGTGAGTGTAACTGATTTCCTATTCACTTTATCTAATAGCTTTGGCAAAATTGTCTTATTTTCAATGTCGCTGCGAAGATTGTGTACATATTTTTGATTCAACTTCAAATTTCATGAATCAGAAATGGAGTAAACGTCAGTTTTTCCAGAGTTTTATGCATTTTTAGACTAATATTTGTCTGTCAAATTTTGAAGGAAAACCAGACCATAACGGTCTGCAGACATACGATGGATTAGGCGTGGGGATTCTAATCAACGAAAATTTGTCCGGAAGTACTAGAAGATCTCTGAGATTATTTTTGTGCATGTGCTCCCCTCTCCCCTCCCCAACCAAAATCATCTATTCGGCTCGATATTGACCAAGATCACTTTTAATTAGTTTAGGCTTACGTACATTGGCGGCAGCTCCACGAAACCGCTTTTTTGGTTTCTTCGGAACTTTTGATTATGGAAAAAATAAGAAAAATATAAACCGTAATTGACCCACTGTTCTAGCCATTAAATTAAAAAAGTTTAGCTTAGATTTTTATTTTTCATGTTTTCATTTTCCTAATGGTCCATCCCTCCCCTAATAATTCAAACTCTTGTATTTTTTATTCATAAGTGTGCCACAAAAACATTCCACCTCAACATCCAATGTAAAATGAAATTGTATATGTAAACTTGGTAGGGGCCACAAATGTGTCTTTTGAATGTTTCGACTTTTCAATCTCATTGCACCCTCTCACAGCTCCAAAAATGTAGTATTTTGGTAGATTTTTCTTATTTTTTGAATTTATTCTCTGCATAACTCCCTTCCAAAGTGAGCTAGGAAGTTGAAATTTGGTATGTAGATTTAGTATAGGTTTTAGATGTGCATTTTGGCGGTTTCGATTTTTCAGTCTCATTGCCCCTCCCATCCCCGACAACGAAAATGTAGTTGTTTAGTATGGCAAGCAGCACTAGCGAAACGAAGACGCGAACTGGCTTTTTGATAGGCGATGCTATGTTTTTTTTTCATTTGATGTTTTGCAGCATTATTTGAAGGTGTTTCTACCACGTAATTAAAATGTTCAAATGTGTACGTATAATTTACCAATTTGTTTTTCTTGGAAAATCGATAAAAATTTATTTCGGGAAGAATTCTAATCGCAAAGAACTAATTACGTGACATAAGTGTTTTTCCTTATCTTTTTAAATTTAATTTTGAATGTTGAATTATTCCTGCAAAACACTTTCGCCGGATCATGTTTTTTTTTTTTTTATTTATTTATACTGGGCGTGTGTAATTTCCAAGACTATTACGCCCAGTGGAAAGGGGATCTAAATCTGATTTGTCAACTTGAGTTCTTTTATAAGACAGAGGATTTTGGAGATTTGTGATGGTTCATTATGAATGGTTTCAGAGTTTTTTGGTATATTTTGTTTTAATCGTATTGTTTTGAGATTTATGCAGTGAAACAGGAGGTGTTCAATAGTAATTTCTTCTATATTGCAGAACTGGCAATTTGGTTTGAGAGTTTTTGAGAAGAGGTAGTTATGTGTGAGTTTGGTGTGTCCTATGCGAAGTCAGGTGATAATTATTTCTTCTGAA
>FIZR01012423.1:0-17626 GCA_900060175.1 Ferrisia virgata
AATTTTGTCAGTATCGAGCAGAGTAAATGATTTTGATTGGGGGGGGGGGGAGGATGAGGATGAGGAGGAGGAAGAGGAGGAGGAGGAGATAATCAATGAAAATAAATATCTAACATGACCAAAAATTGTCTCTTAATGGCCGGCCTGCTTGGACCCCACAACGGATTTTGTTGGTATCTCCTGTCACCGCCGTTGTTTGATAGACTGTAATAGCCTGGTTTTCATTGACAAAATGACGCAGGAAATCAACCTAATTAACCTCAAATTCACATTTAACAGGCCAAAGTACTCTTGTCCAGATTTTTTTGCGATGAATTTACGTATGTAAATTTTGAACTGAATTTTTTTTTGTTTTTGGAGCCTAACATATTCACACTTTAACGAATTGAGGCGAGAAAATCAAATTTTGTCAACTTGAGTAACAACATCGAATCTAGTGCTCTCACGGAACCGAACTAGACAATAGGTAATGGCACGCTACAACCCACAAGTAACAGCTTAAGAAGTCTCCTGAATATGTCTCCACAAACAAGACGATCAAGAATATTACAGATCAGCGTTGTCAGTCATACAGAAACTGGCATTCGACGACGCAACGTTCAACTAATATTGGAAGATGTCGACGATGTGATGTGGCGTTTTCAGTCTAGTTAAACGGAAAAGGTACCTTTGTTAGCGCTTCAGTGGTGTACAGTTCTTGCATCCTTTCGCCAAGTATAAGGAATTGAACAAAAAAATTCGTATGTAAGACTCCGTGGCTATAAGACTGATATTGATGGTTACTTCGAAGCTTGACTGGAAGGCCAAATCAACTCAAAGACGTATTAAATGTTTTCAAAAGTACATACATTGGTAATGGGCAAATACTACACAGTACCTAATGGACTCATTTCTCAAAGTTTAAACCTTTTTTTACGAATCAAATCGGCATACGAAATGTTTAGACTCGAAACTAAATTTCTTTCTACCATTTAAGCAAGCATAAGTTCACGCTGAAAAATCATCTTGCTCGATGGAACCATTAACGTGTCATATATTAAAAATTTACTCAGTCACGTGCTCGATGATGGATAATTTTCGACATTTTCAAAAGCATGCATCCGACCTAATGAGTACAAAAGCAGAAAGTCCACATTTGTATGGTATGGTACAGGGTTACAGTAAAACGTACAATATAACGTATACTACGATTGTAATGTATGGGAGAGGGGGGGGGGCTACGAGAATGCAAATTAATTCATATCATTCGGTGAAAATTCACGCCTCACGCATCACAAACCAACACACTGTAACAACATATGGCGACGCGATACCAACAATCGAGCTTTTCTTCTTTGCCATCTTCCTTCAACCGTATTGCATGAGAATTAACGAGTATACAGAAGGGCAAACCGATACCTACATGCTCTATTCAATAATTAGATTGTTCAAGTAAAGTCAAGGCTAACATAATCGAAGCCCTAAAAAAAATCGACCGAATATGGTAAAATTTTCGTACCTACATATATTTGTAATTTTATACAAAGGAAGGAATGAAAAAAAAAGCAACTACCTTACATATCGTACCTTATATAATAACCACACCAAAGGCACGTTTCTTCGATTAATATTCAAACAGCCGCGATGTTTTAGCCATGAAATTTTAAACAACTCGTGTTGACGTAAAGTTGCCTGGGCACAGCGCAGCGGCGAAACAAGACCAATGCAATGTAAGTAAATACCCACCGCAAAGGATCTCTCATACATAATACTCCGGTTAATAAAAAAGTTCAGAAGCCCTCGCGAACGTGTTATCAACAATATTAATCAATTCTGTATTATTATACCGGTTAAACGGAGGAGCCCACCAAGCAACGGTCACCGAGGTGATAACCGGGCTACAGGGGGGAAGGGGAAAAAAGGCTAAAAAAAACACAGTATAGCTTATTAAAGCCTACATGTCAGTGCGTGTAGCTTTTCTTTTATAACAAGCAAATTAAGCGTGTAACATGCAAATTCATGTATAAAACTAGCATGCAAATTCATGCGCGCGCGTGTAAAATCCAAATGATGGATGTGAAGCGGGATTTTGTCGTGATAGCGTTTTCGTGTTTCGTGCCCGGGGCTTCGAAATTACCGTATTATTTTCATTTTCTTATATACATATATTTTTTAATTCGAATGTTATACGTACTCGTATACTATACCCACCCCCACCCCCGCCACGGTATAGGTACTAGGTAGGTATATTGTGGGGGAAAAAAAAAGTAAATCGTACCGACAATTTACAGAAAAAAAAGGGGTGATTTTTCACGACGATTAAACAGCAACAGTTTATCGGCATTTTATTTTGAATGCTGACTCGACTGTTACAAATACCAGCGAAAGAACTTGGAAATAAAAATCGAACGTGTTTATACCAGAAATTCGGTAGCTGAAAATTGCTGCTTGGCATTCATTCGTATACCATAGATTCACATCCACGATGATAGGTGAGACGAGAAGACAAAATAGCAACAATTAAGAGATAAATTTACATAAAATTTCGTATCAATCGTACGTTTAAGACGGACTATAGCAGACCAGATAAAAAACTGAGATCCATTCGTATGTTTGAAAATTATACTTGCACAGGGGTGAAGATAGGCAATTTCAACAACCTGTGGATCATCCCCAAAAGACCTCAACGATCAAAACACTGCGAAAAATCAGCACTATCATGGTATTAGTTCACTAGGTAAGATTTCTTTCTTAGTGCTGACATTTTCGACTCTGTAACTTTGTCATAGTTTTCAACATCGTAGTTCAGATAGGTACCTACTATTAAATAGGTATCTAATTAATCTGATCTCGATAATTAGTTGGCTGGAAATATTCTTGAGATTTAAAAAAAAATAAAAATCGTATCAATAACAACCTCACAGTCATTCGAACAATTTGCCCAAGATTAGAAAAATACGAAATTAATTAATACATTATTAACTATGAAAAATAATGGATTTGACAAACGTGATGAACTCTCCACCTTCTAGTCCAAACGAATCCGTTATAATCACCGTGAGTTTTACTCTTCTCTTTCTTATCCTCAGATTATACAAGAATATTTTTTACATTTTATTTTAGTACGATGTCTCAGTAATCAGAAATTGAACTAAATTTGTTTTTAAATAAAAATTCAAAATCTTTGACTTATAACACATTTTCCTCGAAATTTCTTCATTCTTTGTAATTATTCTCAAATTACTGAGTAAATTTCTAATTTCAGTCTCCTTTTTTTGTTTTCAAATGCTACTAAAGGGTCTAATTAAATCACGAAACTAAATATTTATTTATCTACTTTTCTCTCATTATAAAGATTAATTACAAACTTTGAATGAGAATAAAGTTCCATTTATCATTCTACTGAAACCCTTTTCGTTCATATGTCGTTTCCCTAGTAGAAAAAATTTGAAAAATTGAATTGACATATGAATTGTTACTAACTTGAGGTTGCTGAGCATCTTATTCTTTGGGTACTTCCCTCGAATGTCCTCTCAGCAACCTGAAACGTGGAAAAATACTGGCTGCTTTTTATAGATTCGGCACTGCTCAGGCCGAATATCAACTTATACTTTGTAGATCGGACTCCTTTGTGCTCAAAATTGACCTTTCCATTACCAAAAATTTTAAAAATGTGAGTACAAAGGAGTTGAATTAAGAAAATAATTTAACATTGGATATCAGCGGTACCGAATTAGTAACAATCAATACGCTACACGTCATTTTAATCATTTTCCAGTATTTTTCCATTTTTCAGGTGACTAAGGGAACACTTGGAGAACGTACCTAAAAAATAGATGAATATTCATGTTCATTGACCTCAAAGTCAATTCATTTTTTCAATTTTATGAATTTCGACCATATTCAGAGGGCTGGGCGGAGGGGGTTCAGAGAAGTCGGATCGAAAAAATAAGCCGATAATCAAATTCAACGTCCTCGAATTAGTAGAAATTCATATGTCACTTCATTTTTAGCATTTTTTTTGAATTTTGACCGAAAAGAGAACCCTAGTGCTCCCCGGGAGTGTTAAGATTCCGTTTTGACACTTGATCTAATTAAAACTAGATCAGAAAGCTCTATTCGGTGTAATTTTTGCAGATTTTTAAATGGTACCTTTCAACCTTTATACTAAAGTTCAAATTTGAATTTTTAAAACTACGAACATTGATTTTGGATCTGCACTGAATTAGCAAAAAAATCACGCAAACAGATTTATTCTAAATTTAACCAATATTGAAATATGAGCCATCAAAGTTGAGCTGTTTGACAAAGAAATTGCAATTATTCGAAAATTAAAAGCCCCCCTCCCCGACCCTCATGAAGGGTCAAGACAGAAATTACGATAATTATTTTCATCAAAACAACTAAGAGGAACTCGAAAAAAAATTTGTGCGAAACCAAAAGACCGGAGTTACTTTTTTGGTCGTTTAGATGTAGAATGAACCGAGGGATAAATTTTTTGACTTGCCCTTTTCACCACCTCGTGAGATTATAAGCTCGAAACACCGATTACAAAAATCAAATCATCATTGTTGAAAAATAAAATCTAAAATTAGTTGGAAACCGGACAAAAAAAGTACTCTCCAATCATTCCTCTTGATCTAGACGAATGACAATACCAAAAATATAATTGAAAGTAGTTCGACTTTTTTCAAAAATCATTCTAATCAAGGTGAAAATTTCGCTTACCTTCATTATCTCGTAGATGTAAAATTTTCTCCGAAGAGTTTTACTTCACTTCCTGCACACAAAAAAGAAACATAAAAATTAAATAAAATTGCGATAATATTGCACATTCAGTCAATAATTTGCATGAAAATGTCACATTATATTGAATTTTTTAAAAATTTACATTTCTTTTGGTCTAACTCTAGCGAAATGATCGCAGTACAGATAAATATTAAATTAAAGTTTATCATTTAAGCATGCAAATGGATTCATTAATCACCAGGAATTATAAACTTTTAAATATTCGCATTCTTTTTTTTTTTTTTTTTGGGTCGTTCACCGATGTTGATGAATTAATAATGTCACCCCCCCCCCCCCCTTTTTTTTTTTTTTGGGGCCTTCCCCCATGTTGATGAATTAAAAAATTCCCCCCCCCCCCCCCCACAAACATAGATACACAAAATATACAGTCGATTACCGTAGTCGAATGTTTAAATTAAATTTGATTATTTATCTAGATAAAGAAATTAATTTTACGGTTGCAACTGTTCGTCTAATTGTTTTTATAGCTGTTTTCCATTTTGACAATGGGGGGATTTTAAAGATGCATTTGTTCAACCCTAATTCTGTACGCGGTGAACATTTGAGCGTTCTTTACAAAACGCGAAAAGTCTTATCTCACGCACGTCTTTCAAGTTGCCTAATAGCAGCCTGGTGGAACATTACTGGTACAAGCGACGAGCCAGAAGATACTGAAAAATTCATTTCGATTGCCTTATCCTTATCTAATAAATAGCTCCTTTCAAAAATTAATTACAACGTTTTATATTGTTTCAGAAGAGTTGGTGAAGCGGAGGAGGGGGTATTATTTTGCAAGATGTATTCGTTGGGTAGATATGTGCATACTACAAAGCATTTTATTATTAGCGAATAAATGGCGATGTTTAGAAGTCTGGTTTGTGTGGACTCAAAGGAAAGTAAAAGTTCCGCTGACTCGTATAAAAGTTTTAATGTTTTCAAACCTCATAGAAAATCGCAAAGAATCACCCATTGATCATCGAAATCGTTTTGATTCATTAGCAAAATATATAGCATTTCTATTGAACCAAAAACTGCCAACATTACTCAAAAAAAAAAAGCTTCGCAAGCCTGATTTTTGTGACATATGACAGAATTGAAAAAAGAAAAAAAAAAGACCAAAAAACCACTTTTTTAGGGCTGAAAAGTTGAGACCTCCAAAATGCACATTTAGAACCCGAACCAAATGTACATACCTAATTTTAAGTTCCTAGCTCACTTTGAAGGGAGGTTATGTGAGGAATAAACTGAAAAAAAAAAAATGAGAAAAAACGATCAAAAATCACTTTTTTGGGATGCGAGGGGGTGCAATGGAGCTAAAAAGTGGCTGATCAACGTTAATACACAATGCTTCCTTAGTAAATTTTTTCAATACAATTTTTTGTTCTGAAACGAGATGTTACAACAGAGGAATCGAGAAAGGGCTGTAAGTAGATAAGCATGGTGAATTTGCCCCGATGGAATTTTGACACGATACTTTGGCGGTTGGTGCATGTTATCGAGATATATACTCGACCACAGTTTTAAACTATCAACCCAACCGGTTTTCGTGGGGGGGGAGAGGGTTGAAAACGCCAATTGATCGATTTGCGTATTTTTTCGGTGCGTTGTGGACCTATACAAAAGATATCCCTGAAAAAATCAACGCTCCCCACCTTCCATGATTTGGCCCTAAAATGACCTTTAAAAAAATTTTATTTTTTTTGAATAAGGATACTGGCTTGATACAATTTCGAAACTAGGCTTTTTAGATGTGTACTTGACTCCTTTATCACATATATTTTTTTCAAAATTTCATTTCATAAGCGCAACGATGAAAATTTGAAAAAACTCGAAATATGGAGGGTCAAACAGAGTTATGCTGGAAAAATGGGCTTTCATTACAATTATTTTCATATTCGACCAAATTGCAGCTTGTATGAGTGGAAAATCACCGCTGATGGACAGCTACAGCAATTCAGTTTTCTTTTGTTTATTTCGCCCTCTTCCCTTCTAAAGGATGGAAAATTTTGGAAGAATTCACGTCAATAGACCCATAGACTCTCTGAACATTTGGATTTAGCCCCCCCCCCCAACATTAAGAACACGAGATAACTGAGCAAAATCACTTCAAAGGCCCTTGTCGGACAGTAGGAGTACCCCTCACTCTCATTTTTGGACCACTGGGTACGTTCATGATATTGGTGCCGTTTTCGCATGAATTGAACCTTCTGAACACAAATATTAAATTAAAGTTTCAGTTCGAACTCTGTAAGTACCTCATCCAAAAGGTGAGGTGTTACCGAAAGTCTAGTGAATATGGTTATATTACAAAAAAAAACATCGTAAACGATGCTTTTCCAGCCTGATTTTCGTGCCATATTACAATAATGAGAATTGGAAAGAAGCATCGTTTAACGATGCTTTTTTCCTAATCGACATTGTAGGTAGGAAGGGTTCAATGAGGTTAGAAAATCTAAACCCCCAAAAGGCACATTAAGGATCATTACAGATGGGGACATACCTAATTTCAAGTTCCAGACTCAATTAGGAGAGGAGTTATGCGAGGAATAAACTCTAAAAATTGACCAAAAAACCATTGTTTTGGGACTGCGATAGGGTAAAATGGGACAGAAAAGTCAAGACTCCAATAGGGTACATCTAGTGCGTCAATTTAATATACATACCAAATTAAAACTTCCAAGCTCAATTTGGTGGCGAGCTAGGGGATGAAAAGCCTTTCTTAAAGGTCAAAAATGGGGAAAACCCCCTTATCTCACCTCCCAATTGACTTAGGTGGTTGGATTTTGGATATGTTATACAACTTTTTATTCACTATCAATTGGTTTAAAAAGGGACAATTTTTACGATTTTGACCCCACAACACCCCCTCCCCAAATTGGAGTGTAACTGAATTTTGAACCAAGTTCATCCTCACTCATATATATATCTGACCTGCCGCCAAACTGAGTCGATTGACTGAATTGGAGCGATTTTGACCGTTATCGTGCGGAGTAAATGATTTTAATGTTCGGACGAAAAAAATAAAAATAAATATCCGACATGGCTAAAAATTGTCTTAATGGTCTTTTAGGACCCGAAAACGGATTTTATTGATACCCCCTCCCCACCCTTATTCGCCGTTGGTTGATAGACTTCAATAGGCTGGTTTTCATTGACAATATGACACAAAATATCAGCCTAAAAAGAGCCAACTGTTAATAATCAACGAATCCAGCTTACTAACTTTTCACCGAGAAAATTCTTTTAAACTTTGATATAAACAAGTACAAAAGATTGAATTACGTCAATAGATTTTACAAATTGGTAGTCTGGACTGTAAATAAAAACAAGGTTTCATTTCCTTTGCGCGACTATGCCATCTGCAAAAATTACAGTAAAAATCACCGTCGTATAAAATTTTTTAATTTCTTTCAACTTGTGTAAAAGTTAATGTAATTTAGCGTAAAACGATAAGACGAAATAAATTATCAAAATAAGATAAAACTTTTGCAATGACGTTGAAAAAAAAAACAGAAAAAACAGAAAAAGAAATTACGATTAAAAATGAGAAAGCATATTTCAGACAAATTTTAATTTGCGACCGAGGGAAAAAGTTGAAAGTTGACGAAAATTAAAGAAACAGGATATTGCCTTGCACGGGCAAATGTGCGGAAACAAGCGTTAATTAATTTTCTTTTTCGGGAAATGAAAATCTGTGTAGATTTAGGGAGTTCTTTTTTTTTTTTTTCATTCTTCACGCTTCGATAAATGTATTAAAAATATTGAAAAGACCGGCAAATTATATTCGTCCGATACGAATTACTATATCTGGAAGGAAGGCCCTTTATACGAATGTACGTATAGCAATTAAACAGTTTAAATATTTTATTAATTTCGCAAATTAGAAGCGAAGTGGTCGTCTTGATTTAGAAACCGATACAGTCCGCGATAAATGTAAATTTATGCTAAGAAAACCGCTGTAAAGTTTCCAACAATAAATTAAGATTGCTACGTTCGGCCATTTGTACCATGGTTAAGATTACTTTAGAAAATACAGACATTAGTACAAACTTTCTAAACGCAACAATTTATTTCGTTTCGAATGTACGTATCTAGGTACTATAAGGTAGACTAGATACTGCTCTACGAGTACCTTGTATTTCCAACAAAGTCAACTATTGATCGTGTCGAACTCATCAAATGCTTTCATTACGCTCGATGGTAGGTACGACGACGTTGACCTGCGGCGTCTATTCCAGCTACTACGCTAACACCTTAATTACATTGGGATTTCGGTGTATAAAAATTTACACCTAAGTTACACCTCTCTCTCTCTCTCTTCTACTCTTTGTCCCTCGAGTACAAGTAATAGCAACTTGTAACATACGATATCGTTTGCCAAGTAGCCTAATACACTTAGTTGGTATTATCAAAGTCGTACCATCATCGAACACTCCACCAGCGATGATGTCGGAGAACCTTTCATTAAGTTTTTATCTCCGATATCTGCATCAAGTTGGTAAAAAAAATTTCCAAACATAAGGTTAGGACGCGACGATACCCACCCCGACTGTGAGATACCTTTTTTTTTCTCGCCCTGCTCCATTTGGTGTACTGTACGTGCCCAGCATCGTTGATTTATTGCATAAAGCTTATGGGCGATTGATGCGTAAACGACATATGAATTTCATCGTGCTCTATCGTTCGCTAACAACATTTCAGCTTATAATTCATTAATATTATTTATTTTTGACAGCTTTCTATTAAGCGTTCGTCTTAGGAAAAGTGTGCGCTGTGCGGTGATTCGACGAACGAGATTCGAACTATGTATTATTTTCCTCATAATGCACACATACACACACACACAGGTAAAATAAGGTACATTACACATACGCACGTACCATATAGTTAGACTAGATAGATATACATACCGTGGCGGAGCACGGACGCGGACCGCACTCGCCAGGGGGGATGATACGTCTAGCGTTATGCCATTAGCTATATCGTATTACTTGGTTATACACTTCGTCATGATATATTACCATTAACCTATGACCAAGTTTTCCTACACACTATCTCCTACCTGAGAGCGTAATGATCCAGAAAAGGTGATTATAATGTAGCGCTATATGAAGGTGGACACGGACGCCGAAAAAGCCCATGTTTGATAATTTTAAGAACAAAGGCAAAATGGAATGCGTGCGCCAAACATCATTCGTCTACTGGTACAAGAAATAATATTTATTTGACGATTCGAGTAGGTTGGGTTGGGATGGAAAGGCTTTAGCATTAAGAGAGAGAGGAACCATGCATATAGAAACCGTCGAATGCCGAAATAAAGCCAGGGTACGGGTGGGGATCGCGTTTAAGAATAAAATTAATTTGTTCGTGTTTTTATTATTCGACGGATCGCGTGTGTTGAATGATAAAAATTATTACTCGTGTTATAGGTAAACATTTTCGATAATAATTTATTTGGAAATTAAATCTAATATCGTGTCATTTTATTAGCGTGGTGAGGTTCATCTTTGAACATCTATTTAAATCGTCGGCTAACTTAATTTCTTTCCTCTTTTTTTCTTTTTTTTTTTTTTTACCAATGCCAGTTCAACCTGCTCGCGTGGGTTCGAAAAATTTCAATTCGATATTTGTTCAAATCGTACGAGAATTTTCCGTGAATAAAATATTAATAAAGTTACATATTTTGTATAAATATATTGGCTAGGTATAATTTACGATAAACATTTCTTTATTTGTAATTTTAAAACACACTGGAAATAATTTATCACCCTGTTCTATAGGTTTTAGGTATTTTATTTGTATTTCGGTTCAAATTCTTTCTTGAAAAATTTATTATTAAATATACCACCTGCGAGGCAACGATATTTTAAATTTATTATAACTACGAAAGGTTCCACTATCGTGAATTTCAGTTTGAATGTAAACACTTCCTTGAAAATGAAATTTAAAACTAAATTAGCTATATAACTGAGAATTTAAGATTTAATTTGCATTGAAACTACTACGCTCAAATTATCCCAGTGCTAAGATAGTGTTATTCTGAAACTCTTTGCAAAGAAATAAGACGTCCGTCCACCTCTTTGCCATATTTTTTGTAACTTATTCACGAAGAACGAGATCGTAATTTGATTTTTTCTTCAGATGACATACGTCTGTGAATTATACAAAATTATGAAATTTTTTGAACATTGGTTAAAAAAAAAATTCGGAGTTTTTATGGACGAAAATCCCCAAAAATCAGTTTTTTCAGAATATCTCCGTAAATATAAATTTTAGCCAAACAAGAGTTACATACGAATTCAAAGTAAACTCAATTTCCTATAACTTGATTTCTGTGAATTTTTTCGTAAGTCCATTATGGGCGACGGGGGTGAGCCACCGAAAAAGGGTATTTTCCGAGTCACAGCATACATAGCCATAAAATGTACCGAAAACTTGCGTTTTCAGTTATGTTGAGCGCAAATGGTAGTTTTCCTTCAAAATATCTATTTTTCTCGACCGTATTTCCCCCTCCCCTATTATAATTTTTTTCTCTTGAAAAGCATACAGTACAAGTAAAATTGTACTGGTAGCAATAACTCGAATACCAATATTTCATACCAGTTCTTACTTCTCCATCCAACTGAATTTTGACCACCCCCTTCCAAAAACACCACCACGTTCAAGAGTTAATTTTTCCACCCTCACCTCCCCCACCACTATCGGACCTATGAAAAAAATTATATAAAAGCAAAGTTGCAGGAAATCGAGTCTACTTTAAATTCGGATACAACTCTTGTTGGGCTGAAAATGATATCTACGGAGATATGCTGAAAAAACAGATTTTAAGGCGGATTCAGACACCCCATTCCATGGGGGTCGCGCTCCCCTCCTATTGATGGGGACTTTTAGTATGTTGTTTGCCGGCACCTTCTTGACATATTCCACGAAAACAACCCAAGCTGGAAATTTCTTTTGGCATTGACTTTCTAGTCTGACTTTCAACCAACGGCGGATGAGAGGGGGAATATCAACAAAATCGGTTTTTGGGGTTCAAGAAGACTGTTACGAATATCTTTAGCCATGTCGGACATTTATCCCCCCCCCCAACATTAAAATCATTTACTCCGCTCAATGCCGGACAAAATCGCTCCAATTCAGTCAATCGACTCAGTTTGTCGGTGGATTAGATATATATGAGTGGGGATGAATTTGGGTCAAAATTGAATTTTTCTCCATTTTGGGCAAGGGGTGCTGAGAGGTCAAAAACACAAACATTATTTCTTTTTGAGTCAATTGATAGAAAATTAAAATTGAATAACATACCCAAAAATCAACCTCCTAAATCAATTAGGAGGGGAAAGATGAAGGTTTTACCTCTTTTTGACCTTGAACAAGGGCTGTTCCTCTCCTACCACCCTCTAAATAGAGCTAGGAAGTTGAAGTTTGGTATATACATTTAGTAGGGGTTCTAGATTTGCCTTTTGGAAACTCGACTTTTCCGCCTCATTACATCCCCTCACAGCCCTAAATATGTGATTTTTCGTCAATTTTTCTAATTTCTGAGTTTTTTTCCTCGCATAAATCCCCTTCGAATTGGGCGAAGAAGTTGAAATTAGGTATATATCGTCCATACGGACCTTTCTATGCCTTTTTTTTAGCCCCATTGAACCCTTCCTACCCGCAATGCTTTTTATCAATTCTCAAGATTGTAATAAGTCACGAAAATCAGTTTGAGTTTTTGTTTTTTTACCTAGATTGCCTGGACCAAATGAGATACCTGCTGACAAATCAGGCAAATGATTCGGCCTCGATATCAATTAACAACCAGGTACTTTGCGCTTGGTCGTTTCGCAAATACACCCCACTCCATTTCAATAAAAAATTCTCAACAAGAAATACTAAAGAATCTTCAAAACTTGAACGAAAAAGATGAGAAAAATATTGTTGAAAATCATGAAAAGTTGGTGAAAGTTTTATTAAAATGGGTAAAAGTGTAGAAAATTGATCAGAAATCATAAAATGTGTTCACAAACAGATAAAAATAGACCGAAATTATGAAAAAAAAAATCGTTGAAAATCATGGAAAATTAAGTGAAAACATGATAAAAATTGGTGAAAATTGATCTAAAATATGAAATAAAATGTTAAAAAATTATCAAAAGCTGGGTAAAAAATTTACTAATACGGATAAAACCCGGAAGAAATTGATCAAAAAATTATTGAAAAATAGGCAAATGCGTTAAAAATTGCCTAAAATGGATAAAATGTATCAAAAACTGATCAAAAATCACAAATAATTGTAGAAAAAAATGGGTAAAAATTGACTTAAATTATTAAAAAAAAAATCGATAACAACTTTCAAAAATTGGTCTAAAAATTGACTACTCTCCTGCACATTGCAAATTTAAACGAATTTTCCATAATTTTACTAGAATGAAACTTGTCCATCATACTGAGATTCGGCATCTTCATCGCTATAAACCTTCCATTTCGTTGGTAGAAATGTAAAAAAATTGACATCCAAAGGGCACATATAGGGCACTTACTAATAGTACATACAAAAATTTCAAGTTTTCAGATCTGTGGGGAGAGGGAGGGGGGAGTTATGTGAACGAATAAACTCAAAACATAAAAAAACCCGGCCAATAATCCACATTTCTAGACTGCCAGGGGACGCAATGGATCTGAAAAGTCGAAACTCCCGAAATGCACATCTATGGCTTCTACTAAGGTTACATACCAAATTTCAACTTCCTATCTAAATTTGGTGGGGAAATAAGGGCGGAACGGTTCTTTTTCAAGGTCAACAAAAGAGAAAACCCTCATATCCCCCTTTCAAATTAACTTACGAGGCTGATTTTTGGATATTCCATACAACTTTAGATTTTCTATCGACTGGTACAAAAAAGAATAATTTTTGCGATATTAGCCCCTTAGCAGACCGGCCCCCAAATTTGGGCACATCTGAATTTTAAGCCGAGATCATCTCCACTCCAGAATATCAAATGGCACGTCAATCGAAGACCATTTTTCAAATTTGATTGATTTTAGTCAGTATCGAACTGAGCGAAAAAAATTTCAACTTTGAGCGGAAAAATGAAAAATAAAAAAATACTTGGTACTCTTTACACGCGAAGAACAAACATCGAAAGAATGCAAGTTCTGAAACTTTTTACGTTATCGATATCAATTCAACTTTTATATTCACTTTTCCTTTACGAATAATTTTTGTCACACCAATTACAACTATCAAATAGGTTCTAAAGAGTTTAAGAAAGAAAACAACATTGTAATGAAAATTTTCAATTAGTTATCAATAAGACAACTTTTCAACATTTTCAATGTTATTTTCCTCAACATTTCCACTTAAGATCATAAAATCAACCAAGGTCAAGGTCATCTAATTATCCTCAACATTTCAACTTAATCCCATAAAATCAATCCAGAGTCAATAGGCTGGTTTTCATTGCCAATATAACATAGAAAATCAGAGTAAAAATATAAATATCTGATACGGCCAAAAATTACCCCAAATATAATTTCGCTGATATTTCCGCCCTCTACTCGCATTGCCTGATAGAAAATAATGCTACAAAGCTCTGTTCTATCTTGAAAAATTAACCCGTACGATAGAGTTGTCATTCTCGCACATCCGATCAAATAAAAAAAATAAATAAATAAAAAACATCCAGGTAATGCTACAAATGTACTTATCGTTGTGGGAGCATCAGAGGGGCAAATTTCTTTATCTAAAACTATAACTACAATAAACAGTAATGGTGGGTAATTATGGCAGATTCCCTTGAAGCGGTACGAATTTACATTCGTAATATATAATATAGTTAAAACTTGAAAGGGCCAAAAGCACCATCGAAATAATAGAAACAAAATACCGCCATCCCTTTTGGCACCGTACGGCTAACTTTTGAATATTCATTAAGTGCAAGCGACACAAGTACACACAGCTTTAGATTGCAACCATTTCGTAACTCGTTGCGAATGAAGAGAAGAGATACTCTCGTACACCAGTAACAATACAAGGTGTTCAAAATGTTGAAACGTACACACTGTTTACGTTTGGAGAATTTATTATTTACTGGTACATTGTTATACGGAGCAGCAGCGTACCGAACGTAGGCGCAAATATACCTTTGGCGTTTTTCTTATATAATAATAACAACAACAATATACACATAGAAGACGTCCTGTTGAGATCATCATAAGCTAACATAGTTTACTTATGATTATTAGGGTACGCGAAATTGCGGATTAATAATTGATAAAAGCGAAATAAATTATAAAACCAACGTTGATACAGGCAACATTTCAATCAAATAATTCGTGGGAGGGCGGCTTCCGACCGCCAGCGCGGTCACAAGGGCCACCAGTGTTAAAGGCTCGAGGCGTAATTAAATTTGTGTGCGTACGACTGTACGTGTACTTTGGCGTTCGTTACCATCACATCGGTTACATTGACTTTTCTTTAATCGCAATTTCTTTTTCGATTTTAATTAAAATTTTTTTATCGAGGAATATTAATCAGCGCGAGATGTTCCAGTTGCTTTGCACTCATACAATTTGCAGTATACTTGGAAAATACTTTTACGAAAAGGGTGTGCTCGTATACCCTTCTGCGAGCTATGCTTTTCGAAACATACAGCGTAAATTTTCTACTCTATGTAAATGAACTCGAAATTAAATAAAAGCTACCGTATTATCAACGTTTTGACGGCCGAGACGAATTTCATACTATTTACTATCAATTTTAAGCTAAAATGTTATTTATAAAATAGTATTCACGGATTTTTCCACTCCACTATACTACTTACTTATCAACTTTATACTCATATAATAGGACATTCATCATCGAAGAATATGTTTTTTGAATAAGTAACGCTTATTCTCGAATACGCATTAATTTCATCAACTTTTATACGAGTACAATTTTGCTGTAAAATATAAATAAATAAGAATGGCACGAACGTGCATATGTATTACGTAATTTAATATGTACCACGACAAATACGAAATTCTGTAAATCAATTTTTCGACTTTGAAAAATTCAAATCAGTTCGACTTTACGTACAGAGGAAAAAAAATCCTACTAAATGAAATAAATTATCGACAACGGTCGAATGCCAATATTGGCAGTCTTTTAAAAGACGATATTTTACGTGGAAATATGCGGTCGCATTAAACGGGGAGTGCATGTAAATAAATCAGACAACAGGCAGCGCTATTTCGTTAATGGAATCGGGGGATAAATTTTTAATTTTATAGCAGGGTTGTTTTTTTTCTTCTTCTTTTTTTCTGATTTGAAATGTACCGAATTAAACTTTCATGATGGAACGCATTTCATTCGTCGGATTCGAATGCTCAGTGAAAAAAAAAAAAAAAAAAAAAAAAAAACGTTTGTTGATTTGCATAGCTATCGAGTTAGTTTATCTGTGTATCGTTTAATTGTCCTAATGTGCATAATGCATAATACCTACTGTGTGACGTGATATGGTCTAACGATGGGTACTTTGTTGACTGTTTGGGGTTGGTTTACTATTACATAGAATACTATGCGGATGATTTCGAACCGTAACGTAATGGAAAGTAGAGTTCATTCCCTCATTGCAATCTGAATTATAAAAGCTATGGAAAATTTCATGTGGCGGGTGATTGGAGCAATGAAAATTTGCCCAAATCTTGATTTTGAATAGTAGACCTTATAATAGGCAACTTTTGCAGCATTTTTGGTTATACATAAAATTTGCCTACTACGGTTATTTGAAAGGCTTCATAAAATTCAAACGAATGCTGCCCCCTCAATAAAGAAGATAGGCAAAATGCGTACATGACAAAATTTGTAGGAAAATTTTTGTCCTACAAGCTCTGCCATTTAGATAGGTGATCTGATCGGAATTTTGAAATTGCTCATTTGTTTGATTTTTAGATGTCTGTACAGTGCCACCTATGAGGTAAATTGGAGCTTCGAGTGGGTTCGTTGAATTTGTGTCTGTATGTACTATAGATCGATGCTAATACCTATCTCGATTTCCATGACTCCTGCAGCACATTAGGGAAGTACATGGTTGTAAATAAAGATTTTAACACCCAGACCAAACGACGAAGATGCACAAAGCAACGTTAATAGTTATCAAGGTAGTACAAAAATAATTGGTAAAAAAAAATTTTGTTATTGTTGTTATCCCTTAAACACATTATTTTTAAGCCAAAGATGTTTTTAAAAAAATTACAGGACAAAACAAAAATTTTAAATAAGGCCACATCTAGGTTTTTATACTATGATTGAAATGGCCCGATAGTAACGCAACTCTATCACATGATATTGGTGGAGAGTCGAGCTCGTTCGGGCTGACGCTTTTATATGCGTTAACAACATTTCTACAGTTTTTGAGAACGGTCCATCCCTTCTTAAAAATTGAAAAAAATTGTGCTTATCAAAATGCATACTTCAGCAAAAAAAAAAAAATATCATGCTTACCCCCCCCCCCCACCATCCACTACGATAACTCGAAATTTTCTTCTGTCAATTTCTTCCCCTCTTAACAGGTATAAAATTTTGGAAAAATTCTTTTTCAGATCGTGTTACGTCTATTTTAGTTTTTGTACTGTTATCACCTGGGTCTAGTTGCTTTCATCATTTTTAGGATGATTTTCTGTCTCATTGTCAATGAAAACAAGTCTATTATCTACAGTCTATCGACCAACGGCGGTTGGGAGAGCGAATACCCACATAATTCGTTTTAGGGTCCTAGAAGGCCATCAAGACTATTTTTAGCTATGTCAGATATTAATTTTCACTTTTATTTCACCCCCCCCCCCACCCCCGAGCAGTAAAATCATTTACTCTGCTCGATACTGACCA
>FIZR01012424.1:0-16031 GCA_900060175.1 Ferrisia virgata
GGATTTGTGAGATTTATACTTTTCGATTTTGTTACCAACAGAGAAGGCGTATCCGAAGTATTCAGGATCTGATTTTGAGCCGTCGTTGAAACACAATGTGTGTTCAGAGTATTTTTGTATGGCTTCTAGATAGTGATTTCTGATTAAATGAGAAGGGTAATCCGAATTCTTATAGTTATTCGAGGTCAAATTAATTTCGGACAGTTGGAGAACCCATGGTGGAAAAGGATTTTGATTATTTAAGATAATGGTTAGTGGGTCAATATTTTGATTTTTGAGCGTTGAGATGAATTCGGTTATTTGTGCTTCGTTCGAAAAGGAAAAGTTTTTTTTAGGTGGATCTTTACTAAATCTCGAAATGACTGCATAGGAGACAATAGCAGTACAAAAATCAAACTTGAACTTGAAGAGGAGCAAGATGAAGGATATGTTGATAATACGCGGGTAATTTTTACATCGTTAAATTTTAAAAAATTGCGGTAAGCAATGAAATTACACGTCTCGTTGCATTGGTTTCGTATGAGAAAAAAATTTCCTCTACCTGTAGGTACGCGAATGTTGGTTTTGAATCACGACAGGCATGAGGAGTAGCATTCAAAATAGGTCAAACAAGCGTCTGTTGTACGACAAGCATGGACATCAGACGTCTAATTTGTAAGTAGCAAGTTTTAGGCGGAAGTTTAATCAAGTCCCGTAATCTATTAGTTTATAGGCTGGTTTGGTTTTTGCCAGCGCTTCACAGATACACGTAGTAATTACACGCGAAAGAACACGGACGAGTAAACAGAAATTATAGTCGTGAAATTTATTACACAACGCTGCAAGTCTGGCCTTAATAAAAGTTACAAAGTGGTCTTTACCTTTTCACTAGAGGTCCTTTGTTTCATCTAGTTTATTTCATCATTGTACGTAGTATGTATATAGTTACGGGCGCCATACTACATTGTTAAGAAAACAACAGCGAAGGGCAGCTCTTAAGAAAGTACCACAAATAATTCCCGGCTATTTTATCCGTATATAGTTTAAAGCAATGCTCCTGTGATTAAAATGTTTGACCGTATATATATATTAATGTATATATGTACATTGTACAAGTAGAGATTTTCACAAATCCCTTCTCGCTTGTTCTCAATTAACTGACGCGACGTGCTTATACAAAATCATCGCCAGTATCGAGTACAGTTTTCATTTCATATCCGTCAGAGAAAATTCCCTCATCAAAATCATGCTACGGTTGCCGGTTACGCTCGACGATACGACGACGCCAATTTATCAAACATCCGCGAAACGACTCGACTCGAGTCGACCCAAACATATCCTTACATTCTTACGCCCTAACAACGATTTCAGTTCCCAAATGCAAAAAATGGTACGACGCGGCGTCGCTCGTCTCGTGTAAATTCAATCTCATCAACGAAAAATGCAGACTGAGATTACGCTAAAGGATCGCAACAAACGCAAAAATCAGTCAATGAGTGAAGAGGGTATCATTTCATTTCATTTTATTTGTTTTGTTTTGTTCTCTCAAAAACGGCGCGGCGCGGTGGCTAAAATATCAATTTCAAATTTGAATTTGTAATCAGCTACTCGGACAGAATATTTGGCGACAATTTCTTATCGCACATACAGCAACGTTATATTATACGTGTGTACGTGTAAAATATATCGTAACGAATATTTTTCTTTTCTTCACCGATATACCCTTATCCTTATCCTTATCCTTATTCTTCTCTTTGTTCAGACAAAACACAAGCTATCGTAGAAGGAGGAGTATAGAAATGAATGTATGTTTTCCTCCAATATACAAGCCAGCCAGCTATAGCTATAAGCAATACGCACGAGTAGAAAGTGTTGCGAAAAACTAACGTTGAATACTAATGTTAAGAGGAAAAAAGAGAAGAAGAAGAAGAAGCCTCTTAAGGGCAATTCTTCGCCAATAAAAATCTACCATTTTGAGGTATTGAACTGCGCAATTTTTTATTTTTCAGCTGATAACGAAGTTTTAGCTATGCGTGTATATTTAAACGAAATTTAGGACGAGAAAAAAAATTATTTATATCGCTCCACACGAAACTTTTATATTCAGTTGTATATCAATACATTCGTTGATGAGGCTTGACCCCGATTTTACACAACAATACCATATTTTTGGATCAGCTCGAAACCTACTTACTTCTACGTTGTTGGTCAAAATACATGCAGCCAATTTTATCCCCCCAGAAAACCTTTTAACCATGTAAACTTATTTATCACGTAAACGATAAATTAGAATTTTTTCCATGGCCAAAATGAGATACTGCTGGCTACCGAACGCGGACGCACGAGCCCACCTAAAGGAAAAAAAGAAAGTTAATGATAAAAAGAAAATAAAATCAAGAACGTTTCTTATACGATATAATAGCTGCTACTAGTACTAAAAAAAAAAAGAGGGAAAAAATGAAAGAAAACTTTTCAAAATCTATTAAAACTGTATAATGGAAATAGGTATATAGTAAGCTAAAATTTATCAGCTGCGCAAAACTAAAATTTATTATCAATATGACGAAGGGGAAAAAAAAACTTTACTAATCAACCAATCCCTATATCATATTTTTAAGGGAATTTCAACCACCTGTCATAATCAGATGAACACGATCGAAGAAAAAAAATACTAATTAATTTTTCCAAATCGTACCAGTTTATCTGGTGTGAGAAAACATCTATCATTTATTTGAAAATGTGTTATTTTTTTTTTTTTTTTCATTTAACCGAAGAAAACAATAATAAATTATCCAATGGAAGTTTGAACTTCAAACATGAATATACTCGTGTCTTATATCTTCTATCGTTCTATACACACGTGTATGAAAACGCAGTAAAAAATTGTTGCGATTTTAATGATGTTTATACTCTAAATATATATTGAAACACATTTTTATTCGTGCAACAAACACGTAGAAAGAAACAGAAAAGAAAACGACTCACAAAACTGGTATTTTTTTTTCATCATTATAATGTATATTTTTTTAAAATGAAGTTTGTACACAATAGTTAACCTTTTAGATAGGGCAGTTGTACTTGAGCTTTGCTCTTTTTTCATAGGTACCATTTTTTTTTCTTTTTTTTTTCGCTTTCTATCGAAATATATACAAAACGAATCTTTCTTTACGTTTGGATACCTATTCATAGTATACCTACTTGAGTATAGGTATGATGATATAGTATACGTACTAATCACCTCACCATGCAAGGAATTCTTGGTGGTAAATGTAACATTGTACACTCCCAAGTTCATAATCGTGCTTTTTTTTCTTCGTAATCTTAATGTACGAAAACGACGAAGACGACGACTACGACGACGAATATAAATTTCACCTAAATAAAAAAAAAAAATGCACCACTAAGTCATTCCACTTAAAAGGAAACTGCTGCACGAGGAAGCATTTATTCAGCCAGCACAAAGCACGATATCAACGAAAAAACCATATAGGATTGAAATGTTCATCAGTAAAATCTCCGCGTGTACCGATGTTAGACACTTTAAAACTGGCACCATTTCTGCGATAAATTATACCCCGAAACGGTGAGATTTTTTCAAAGTACATATAACCTAACGTATAACGCGGCCAAATTTATTACCTTAAACCTTTGCCATTCCTTAATAATTGCAAAATCGTTTGGTGCTTAAGGTTTTCGCGCTAATTTGAATACAATTTAATGGCAAAAACTATTGCCAGAGAACGATACCGTTCCATTCAAATCCTCAAATTGAAGATACGTAAA
Source organism: Ferrisia virgata (assembly GCA_900060175.1). Taxonomy (NCBI): domain Eukaryota; kingdom Metazoa; phylum Arthropoda; class Insecta; order Hemiptera; family Pseudococcidae; genus Ferrisia; species Ferrisia virgata. The sequence continues at coordinate 3,763 of FIZR01012424.1, forward strand.
AGGGGTTATTGATCGATGGAAACAATTAAGAGCAAAAAGTTAATTTACACGCTTCATTAAAACTTCACGTGTTATTTTTATTTTTTATTTTGGAGAAGATGTAATAATGTAGAATTAGTGCGAGGCGGAGGGGAGTTCCTATAGTTTTCTTGTTTGTCGAGTATTTTTTGACGATTTTTCGAATCAAATTTCTGCTTTATAGAATAATTGTGTTTGTTTTCTCGGCGCGATGAGGGAAGTTGACATTTTTTGCAATTTTTGTCGTAATTTGTGTAGCGTTTCTCCAAAGTCTGTAATTGGTCGATTTTTTTTTTTCGAAAACTAGGTTTTTATAAGAAGATGAAGTACATGTTTTGTGAAAACTGCTTCAAATTCGTGTTAGCTGGTCGAATCACCTAGATCTGGATACTTTTTGCGATTATTTTACTCAAATTTTCAATATTTTTGGTATTTTGTCTCGATTTAAGTAAGGTAATTTACCAGTAGTTGATAAATAAGAGGAATTTTTTTTATATTTTTGTTAGCTACGTTGCGTGTAATGATCAAAATATTCTGAAAAAATGATATATTATACTGTAATGTAAATCTCATCCGTTGTTGACCTCACACTTAAATAACTTGTCTCTGAAAAAAAATACCAAATCAACCCCAGGCTACTTGGCAGTAGTATCTTGCTAAGAAGTGCTCGAAACAGTGCCTCATTGATCTAACACCAATATTGATTGCCCTAGAAATATTTTCTGTCCGAAATGTCACTTTGAGGGGAGCAGAGGCTATCAAATACCGGCAAATGTAAAAAAAAATTATATTTGCTAATAATTGGGAGTTTCTAATCAGTACGGAAGTTGATGTAAGTTGATAAAATTTTCTTGTTTGAATTTGATGACGAATTTTAAATTGTGAAAGGGTATCTCAAGTTAATATTTTTTGGGGGAAATTTTACTAATTTTCAGCAATTTTTTGTGTTATTAGCTACTGGTAAGTAAGCGATTTTCACTTGTAGTTGGTAACCTCTTTTCCTCTCCTTCAACTGAATCTAGACATGTGATTTTTTTTTGTACATTCTCCCAAATGTGTCTATCATTTTGACATAGAAACTGTTTTGTTACCTATTTTGCAAAAATTTTGAAAAAAATTACTTCAGGTTTTTACCAAAATATCAAAAATTTTGGCTTTTTTTTAGTAAAGTAAGTGTAAAAAAATTACCAACTCATAGCTGGGCTCAACAATGGCGGTGTTCTACTCCAAATTAAATGGACTATCCAAACTACCATTGGTAAAAATTTCAGTCCGAAAAAAATTGTATAATACTGACTGGTAAATCAAATGTTTTCAAGTTCTTTGACTTTGAAAGACATGTGATGGAATGTTTTAAGAAAAAACGTCAGAATGATTGCGAGGCCATGTGTAAGATTTCCTTCTATAAAATTTTAAGTTTTACCAGCGATCTAAATTGGTAGTTATTTGGAACGAAGAAATATTCTTGATCGATCTCATGATTGTCTCATAAATCAGCTCCAAAGACAAAATCATCAACTACTGGCAAGTTATCATTCAAAATTCCCATGAAATTGTCTTGAAGGTATCTAGATGGTTGTAATTTGACCTACAGAAAACAAATTTGGAGTTACTTTTTCACTACGGTCACTTTAATTCTAATTTTCAAACTTTGGGTTTCCAACATCCATCAAGTTCAACTTTTAAGTTTCCAAAATCTAAAAAGTCGCAGCGTTAGTGTTCCAAAGCCAGTCCAACCTTTTGTTTTCTAGGGCTCTTGTAAGTGCATCACATTACCCAACACAATTACTATTTACAATGATAGGCGGCATAATTCGCTTAGTTCTTTTTTATCAATTAGTTCTAACATCTTTTTGATAACTATTCTGTTTGGAAGATCATAAATATTTAAATTTTCAAAAAGTCTGGCCCATTCATATTCTGTTGGAAGTGCTGGTACATATTTGTCACTATGGAAATTTTTTTGTAAGAAAGCTCGTATAAGACAGTTAAAGAAACACTGATGACTTTCCAATCAACTTGTATCATCAGTTCTACCATTCTCATGAACAACGACCTCTTCTTTACAGAAATGTATTTCTAGCCTGATTTTCTATGTCATGTTATCAGCGAAAACCAGGCTATCAGGGCCTATTGACCTATAGCAAATGAAGGGTGCAGTATCAACGAAATATGTTTTGGGGTCCTAAAAGACTATTAAGAGCATTTTTGACGATGCGATGTTCTTTTTTGAAGCAATCGATAGAGAATCCAAAGTTGTATAACGTAGCCCAACATCAATCTCCATGGTAAATCAGGAGGGCATACAAGAGGGTTTTTCTTTTTTTCAACCTAGAAAAACAGCTTTTCCACTTATATCTCCCCTCTGAATTGAGCTCCGGCGTTTGGCTTATACTATTGTGTCTACATTAAGTAAAAGTCTTAAATGTGCCTTTTTGTGGCTTTCGTCTTTCATATCCATTGCAACCTTCTCACAGCCCGAAATAGTGGTTTTTTGGTGTTTTTTTTTTAGACTAATTTTCTATGGCATATTTTCATTGGAAACCAGGATATTACGGTATATCTTCCTACAGCAAATGGACGGGGGGGGGGATCAACAAAATCCGCTTCGGGGTCTTAGAAAACCGTTAACGACCATTTTTGATCATACCCGATATTTAAATTAATCCCCTCCCCCTGAAACTAAAAATCATTCGCTCAGCTCGATACTGAACAAAATCGATCAAATTTGGGAAATAGGCTTTGATTGGCTATGGATTTGATATTGTGGAATAAGGATGACCTCCGAGTCAAAGTTCAGATGTGCCCAAATTTTGAAGAGGGGGTGCTAAGGGACCGAAATCACCAAAATTGTTCATTTTTGAGCCAATCGATTGGACAATCCAAAGTTGTATGTGTATAACGTATCTGAAAATCAGCCTCCTTGGTCAATTAGGATGGGAGTAATGATGGTTTTTCCCCTTTTTGACCTCGAAAAAAAACTGTTCCTCCCCTATCTCCCCACTAAATTTAGCTATTGAGTTTAAAATTGGTATGTAACCATAAATGTGTCTTCTGGGGAGGGGGGTCTAGACTTTTCAGCCTCATTGCCCCCCTCACTGCTCTAAAAATGCTGTTTTTTGGCTAGTTTTCCTCATTTTTTTGAGTTTGTTTTTCTCATAAGTCCCATCCAAATTGAACCAGAATGTTGAAATTAGGTATATACATTAAGTAGTGGCCCTAGAAGTGCCTTTTACGAGTCTCGACTTTTTAGCCTCATTACACCTCCTTACCACCTCAAAAACTTGTTTTTTTTTTATTTTTCGACTTTGTTTCATGCATACCTCGAATGGTGAGTACATTTAGTGGAGCGCCGGGTACGTTTTAGAGAAGTTTCAGCTAATCACACCAATATTTAGCCATACCCTTACCACTGGTTATGTGATCAAGTAAAAACATCGCAGAGTACGCTTTTTTTTTAAAATAATTTCATGAATGGACAATTCGTGCATCTCATTTACTTCTCAAATATCAGACTCAAAACATCACACTGCGATGCTTTTTTTGCTTCCAACTTGAAAATTGAGTGTGATACAGTATTTCACTTCTCCTCATAAATTCACTTCATCTTATTTACAATTAGTAGGTTCTGGAAAAACACTACACAACATTTCATTTGCATAAAATTGTGTATTATATGCTGAAGTATAAAACAAAAAAAAAAAGGGTTTAAAAAATTGCGATGCTTCATTTTTCTTGAAACATTTCTTTCGGTCATTTTCACTGATCAAATAAAGATTTTGCTCACTCAGTGCAACAGAGTCGTAGTCATGCAGAGATTGCAAACCTCCTTAATTTCTGTCGCCAGAGTCGATGCGATGCTCTGCCCTGCCTAAAATACTCGGGTGTTTCTAACCCTCCTGTTGGTTTTCTAATTTTTCAAATATGATCGCTGAATCTGATGCCGTCCACAAGACCTTAGCGATGGTTAGTTCAAATTGCGACGTTTTAATGTTCAAAAAATTTATACCACTGATAAAATAATACCAATAAGTATAGCGAAGCTGAGGAATTTTACTACGAAAGAAAAGATTCTCTATGAAGGAACATTTATCGATCATACGAGTTTAATTATTTTTTACTCTACGAATCTGTGGAATTTTCTCGCTGATGGTTTATTTGAATTAGGTAGTACTATATTTGATAAAATACGAGACTACTATTTTCAAATCAAGGACGAAACGGTATATATTTATTGGAGAAAAAACGAGTACAAGATAAAGGTCGATTACGTAATTTTAACAGATAAGGAAACTAAACGATGTAAAAATATTCTTAAATATCAGTTCATCGTCTAATGCACGATACGAAAAAATAAAAAAATAAAAAAAATTTAAATTACGCTTCATCGATCACTCGTCCAATCTACATTTTCTCGGCATAAATTCGTTAAACGAGAAAAAACATGTAGGAAAAAAATAACTGGTAAAAAATGTTCTGAAATACGCTAATTTTTTATGTCGTCGAAAACCGTCGCGTCGCCTAAAATAAATTCAAAATCAACTTACTGCTAAAATTCATTACGTCAATGAAGACGAGGAAAAAAAGGAAGAAAGAAAGATGAATAAAAGATACCCAACCTTTACACGCGTAGACAAATGGCAAATCAAATATTATACCGAAAAAGGACGAATTATATAATACAAAGTATTTTATCTGCGAGAAAGCAAAGAAATCAGCCGCAGATTCGAATCCCTCGGGGAGGTGATACATACGTAGACGTATACGACGACTATAGAGTGTTTTTAAAACCCACTAAAAGAGTATATATGCTAATGAAATTTTCGTTAAATTTAGCCAAGTTTGCGAGTTAAAATTGTGTATGTAGAGAACTTCATAAGATACATTAGCCTTTGTTAATTTGGCCAACATACGTATTATGTACGTACGAAGGCGTGTTCGGCGCGTATATTTCGCCGCAGATATTGCAACGAAATGGTTGAAATAAATTATCAACTTCGAAACGAAATTATTTAATAATTAGTATAGCGCACGACTGCATGGTATAATCTTAAAATGTAGCTGCGAACCGTTAAAAACAGTGTTTTAATGCTCGAACAATGAAAACAAAGTGTTGGAGGATCATCGTAGTGATTTTGTTCCGTATACGTTTTACGTAGGTAGGTAGGTAGGTACTTACCTATCTAGCAGACCTACGTAGTCATGTACGTGATACGAAATCGCGAGATAACGAGAAAACTACGTGAATTTCGATAAATATTTCAAACGCTGGCTCGGCTCGATTCGGCTGCCCAAGGCTCGAGACTATATCGAATCGAGTTAATACTTTATAAAGATTAATCCGTTCACCTAACAAGCTTTCTCATCGAAAGCATTGAAGTAGTAGCCAGGTACATATGCAGTCAATAAGTTATAATTAATACATATAGGTAATTAACCTTGATGAATTACCGTATTTGGGATTACGTACGATTTATACGAATGAAACGAGACGTTTAAAAAGTACTTGCTTATTTCATTTGCACGTCGCGTCGCGCCAAAGCAAAGGCTAGAAAAAAATTGCGCGAACTCTATTAGACGTTTAAAAGGAAAGATCTCATTTTAAATTAAAATTCGCCCAAGCATCTTCGCAGCATGCCAAATAGTAAAATAAGTTTAATAAAGCCTACACAAATTTCAGTTGATTTTTTTTTTTGCTTTCCTGCCTCTCTATTCTTGCCTCGCTTTCCATTCCTCTGCCGACGAATAATCTCGTTAAATTTTTTGCTTTGTTTACGTTTCAATTATTAAACATGAGAAATCTTTTTATTTTTTGCATGGTTTGCTCCTTTTTCTTTTTCTCGCGTATAGAACGAATATACTATACGGCATTTTTATATATAAAAGGTTTTTTCCTCATCTTTGAATTTCATTCCTCAGTCGAGACCGAAGCCGCGCGGAGCATTTGCTATTTTATTATTCTTTATTTGTTCTGGTACGAAAAGCGTTGATTTCTTACCAACAAATACGGCGCGCCATATTTTCGAAGAAAAGCGTGAATTTTCATTAAATTATCAACACCTTAATTTGGCTTCGTTTTTTTTTTCACCGTATACGAGTACATATACTTTTACCTTACCTACTAACCTAGGTACTTGGTACTAACTTGCCACCAGCATCGAATCATTTATTTTTATTTTTTCAAGTGTACGTATACATTTATTGCATGTACTTATTCGTTTTCTCTTTTCAACTAAGCCGCTGAAAGAGCAAAAAATCTTTTTAACGTTTAACCGTTATATCTGAATTTAATTTTTTAAAACTTGCGTGAAAAATTGAGTACGAGTTTTTTCGCCTTTTTTCCTCCTCCCATATGGTTAAATTCTACCGAAGGTAGAAATAATCGTAAATTAAGTACGAATGTAAAATTCTACAGATTCATATTGCCATTAAGCGGGAAAAAAATTTCGCTCTTGTTAATCACTTCTAAAAGAAAACATTGATTAATGGCTGGTTGCTGTTCAAAAAACATTTTAAAATTTATAATAATTGTATTTATGAATTGTGATAAATTATCGAACCTCGTATGGTTTATTATCTGCCCTTTAAGACCATCAGTCTACCTCGTCATGATTTTCATTCTTGTTACTTATTATTGAATTGATAAATAAGTTAAACGAATGAATGTGTTTCTTTGACAAATTTGGGTTGTTTGAGAGTTGAAAACTTTGAAATTCTCTCGAGATTTGTAATTTGCTTCAACTAAGAAATTATTATTTGTTCGAACTACGTTGTCGTACTTCGCTGCTGTTTTGGTTATTTCTTCCAGTTATTTGACGTTACGATGTGATATCTTTATTCTGAATTATTTTACCTGCACAATATACCTACGTTGTACAATTGTACATATGCTCGTTTACTCTTACACCAAGATACCTTATCATTTGTAACATATATTTCCTTTCTTAGCCTAATTTTCTGCGTTATATTGTCAATGAAAACCAGACTATCGTAGTATGGACTATCGATCCACTGGCGGTATTAATTGTGGTGCTCCAAGGCTCGAGTAGATACTACATGACTCGTTTAGAGTACAACAACATGAAAAATAATCGTCAACTGTCCTAATCGGTTCATTCCTTGTCAAAACAATCCCAAAAGATACTCGAGTCTTTTGATTTCGCTGAAGCTTTTTTTGCGAGCTCCCCTCGATGGTCTATCAACCTTTCATGAAGGTGTCGGGTGGCTCTTACAATTTTCGAATAATCGTGTGATTTTTTGCAAAACGGCTGAACTTTGAAAGCTCATATTTTCAAATTGGTTAGACTTGAGATACATCTATTAACAAGATTTTGTTCGTAATTCAATGATGATTCAAAATTAATATTCAAAATTTTGAAAGCTCAAATTTGAACTTTTGCGATGAAATCTTAACTTTTTACGATGAGTGTAAAGGTTGAAAGCTTTCATTTGAAAATATGAAAGAATTACGCCGAATACACCTTTTTATGCTTGTTTGAACGAATAAATTTTCAAAATGGGATCTCAACATCCTTGGGGGCATATGGGTTCTCAGTTTTGGTCAGAATTTAGAAAAATGGTAAAAGTAAAAAGACCTATGGATTTCTACTAATTCGTGGACGCATTTCTCTAAACGCCCCCACCAGCTTAGCCCCATCAATGTGGTTAAAATTCAAAAAAATATTGAAAAAATGAATTGACATATCGATTGTTACTGATTTTAGTTCGCTGAGCATGAATAGTTACTCATTTTTAGGGAAGAGCTGTCCTCCGAGTGCCCTCCTTGCCCCTTGAAAAATGAAAAAATACTGGAAAATGATAAAAATGACCTGTAGTATATTGATCGTTACTTATTCGGCACTGCTGAGATCGAATATCAACTTACTTTATCGATTCGACACTTTCGTACTACATTTTTCAAATTTTTGGTCATTTGAACGTCTGTTTAAAGCACAAGGGAGTCAGCCAGGGTTAATTTTTGGGTCGTTTGGACATGGATACTTTCATAAATTTGTTATACCAGTGTTCAGAAAAAATTTCAAGTTTTTGCCTTTGTATCGACATACAACGAATGAAGGAAGGCAGTATCTTCTAAATCCTTTTCAAGGATCTAGAAGATCGTTGAAGCCATTTTTAGCCGATAATGAACAAAATCGGTCAAATTTGGCCAGTACACTTAGATTTATTGTGAATTTGATGCACATGAGTGAAGATGGTATCAATTAATATTCAGTTGTGCCAAACATTTTGAGGAGGTGGTGTTGAGGGGCTAAGATCGATAGAGAATCAGAATTTGTAAAACATATCAAAAAATCTACCACCTGAGTTGATTAGGATGCGTGATATGGAAGAGGGGGATAAGGTATTTTCCTTTTTTGACCCTGAAGCAAAGAAAGTCAATTTTAGGTATATCCCACATCCAAATTGAGCTAGTGGGTTGAAATTTGACATGTAGGTACAATTGTACATTTAGTAGAAGTTTTTTTCATTCTTTTTAAAGGTTCAAACTTTTCAGGCCCTTTATATTTCCCCACAGTGTTCTGGATGGTTTCTCTCTCCATTCGATTTGGCCCTTTCCAAATCTTCGCTTCAAATTGAGTTGAGGGGTTGAAATTTAGTATGTAGAAATCCTAAATATGGCTTTTGAAAATTTCAGCTATTCACTCCAGTTTCCACCTATACCGGAACTCAGGCCAAGGAGGTCGCGTTGGAAGGGGGGGGGGGTAGTCACCGCCTCCAGCCAGCTGAGGAGAAAGTTCATAAAAATCTTGCAAATGTTTATTGTTTATTTCGATTTTCTGAACTTGGGCTCCAAAAACAGTGCTTTTTACACCATAAAAATCATATATTTCATTTTCACTCCCCTCTCCACCGTTGGAAGTTAGCTTCGCTACATCCCTGACTCAGACCCAGATTATAGGGAGTCTGCAGCTCCAACACTCCCTCCCCTAGGGACTCCTTTCAGTATTTAAAATCAATTTTTTCCACAGTCCAAAGCTTTAGTCAGAGAAGAAGATTATTGAACATGAAAATATTACAATATTTCGTTTCGCCCTCGCCTCGCTAGAGCAGTTAATAGTTCCTCATTTTTTTTATTTCATTGTAAAGTTGAAGGTATTTTTGAATATAAAACTTGTTGAAGCCTCAACACTCATCGGACCCAAATTTTTCAGAGGATGTACTTAATTGGCTGAATTTTTCCAAAAATACATTCTTCGGTACTGTAAAACTGAGTTTTTTCCCAAAAAAATTTAGAGACGAGAGAAAAAGGAATGTAACAAACGATATTTTGAAAATTTGTAAACGAATACTATTACTTCCAACACCTAGAATTTTCACTGTCCAAGTCTCCCATTGTAGGATGTTACTTTTCAACATTTTTGATGGTGGTTTTATGACATTGTCTTTGCCCTTTCTATTGGGCCGTAACACGTTTACTCAAGCACCGCTACGTACAATTTGATCGATATTTTCGACGTCATTTTTAATCTAGCAATCGTATCCGACTGCTACACTATTTCCAATATCAATAAATTCACGCCTTATGCATTGCGCATTCTGATAATTAAAACGATCATCAATAGTTTTGGCATCGTCGTCAGTTACTGCGACCATGTCGAACGCAATTACCAACAGAATTTTTTAGTAATTTTTCTTCATTAACTTCAGCAATCAATGTGAACGTGTGTTCAAATGATATCAATTATGACGAATACATTTAGGCAATTATTTAGATGATCAAAGTATTTGAGGAACTCTGTGATTCAATGTTGCACCGTTTTCTCAGTTAGCACACTCGCTAAATGGCCTCTTCGGAGCAACCTAAGTACTTCTTAAATGAGTCAACAACTTGATGATTTTAAGGAAAAAACATACGGTAGCCATAAGCAGTAATGTAACATTTTGCGATTCTGATACCAATCTGTAAAAAACTAACAAATTAAACATGACAATACTTGCGCATAAATAATGTACAATGTACCCATCTAATAAGGTCAATAAGTTCTTGCAGACATCGAATAATTGAAATTATCTCAAAGACAATAACAACTAATAAGGAATAATCCCAAAATAACAAAATACTAGACAAAGAAATATCGTTAGAGTTATTACTTAAATTAACAAAGTCATAGTTTTTTGGTTGGTTTCCTTTCTAAGCTAAAGAAGCTACAGCCGGTGATTGAGCTAAGTAGTTATAGTCAGCCATTACATACTTCGGCTCACCATTGGCAACATTGCCTCAAAAAGTTCCTCAAATACTTTAATCATCTAAGTAATAGCTACATTTAGTTGGCTATCAAGTTTTTAGCATTTCAAACCGGTAGAAATTATGATAAAAGATTGCAGAAACCTGACATGTTAGGGGACGTATCGGTGATTTTTTTTTACGATCATCGCAGCGTCCGTACTTCGTAGGTTTGTTTTTATCCTCACGTATTTCTACCGTTTTCCAATTTATAATTTACGCCTGATAAAAGCATATATTTCGAATTGAAGAAGGGAAAACAAATCAATAATACAAATTTCGAATTCGTAACCTTAAATAATTTAAAATCAACGCTTCGGCATAATCAATGATTGTAACAAGTTTAAAACTCGATAAGATGATAATTTAAAGTTGTACAGTCGATATACTAAATGTTTCTCTCGATTCCAAGCTGACAGCCAGCGTGCAATTTAAAGCCTTTTTAGACGGGTTTTTAAACGTCCGACACGTTTTCCCAGATACCTTGAAAATTTTCAAAATCAAAAATAAATCGCGTAGGTTTTGTCGGTCGTCGTTATCGAAACAAAGTTTACAATAACTTTGCGATAGGCTGCGTAGCCAAATTTAATCGACAACGTTTCCTAAATTTATCTTAATTTTTCAAATATTTCATCGGCGAAAAAAGGAAAAGAAAAAGGAAGACCTACACAAGCTGGCAAAACATCTCACAAAGACTCCGCCGATCGTAAATCACCGGACTTAATGCATTTAAAATAAACTTTTAAACTTTGATAAAACTCTCGCTGTACGATATATCTTTTATACACGTTCGTTTTACATTTCGTAATTTCATTTTACAAACTTAGCGTTGTTTTTGTATCATATATTGAATATAGAAGTCGATATCCCTCCAATAGTCTGCATACGTATCTTTAAATAGACAAAAGAATATACTAAAACTCGTTGTCAATAATATTTTATAGTGAAATTATTCGTGTGCGAAATGATATTTGTTGGATAAAAAACAAGCTATCTATAATAACTATAGTAACTACCTATCCATCTATCATGCTCTTCTACACTTATCTGCATATACGTGACCAAATTAATTTCAAGTACTACGAGAACACAGCGATGTAAGCAATTCTCCAAGATGTAAATCTCACCTATTTCTTTTTTTTTTTTGATGAATCACAATCAATCATAAAATCTAGACGTAATCTTTCAAAACGGTTGTAAATTCGGATTAAGAATTTTCTCTCGTACAAAATATTTTTAATTAAAATTATCAAGACTTCGAGACAAGACAAGTAAAATCTTCGTAATATGTAGGTAGTAAACGTATCCCCTACCTTGTTGGTATTTTCGCGTCGGGTTTGAAAAATTAGCGACGATCGTTACCTTTAAAAGTGTTTCTCTTTATTTTCGTTTGCAGATCGGACGATTACGAGAAGACGTTAAAAGCATAACGCGATTCACTATTTTAACGGGTACTTGTGCACGCTTCGCTCATCAGAGACTTTTTCCCGCTCGCGATGTTACATGCAAAAAAATAAAAATAAAAAATACACCACGAACGAGATAAAGCTATAATGACACGAGCCAACTTGAAAACTAGACAATTCGCGTCTCGCAAAATAGATAATTTGACCACAAGTGCTCGGTAACAAGCTGTAAGGGACGCAGCCGCTGGCTGTTTTGCCTTCGAAGTAGGCTTTTTGAAGTCTTGGTAATTAGGCAATCGTACACCGAACACCGTTCTCTCAGTCGCTCAACTTTCTCGAAAGTTCGTTAAAACCACGAAAGAAATTTTTTTAAGCGTTACATGTGCTGTTAAAGGCGAGATTCGTCATTACGAAAAATTTTTTTATGCTGGATACTTTCGCCTTCGTTGCATGTACCAGAGAAAATCTTAAGTATCATCTATTCATCTCTGTCTTTACTTAATGAAGAGAAAAAAAATCCCTTCTTAAATCCTTCGTAATATGTAAAAAAAAAAAAAAAAAAAAAATGAAAATCTCCCTTTTTTTTCTTTTTATATTTC
>FIZR01012430.1:0-13551 GCA_900060175.1 Ferrisia virgata
GAGGACGTTCCTATTAAAATTAAGAGCTCATACGTGGAGAGAATTTTTTTGAGGTGTCTACCAACCAGTTTTTCAGGGTACCAAGTGAAAAAAAAAATAATCGTTTTTTTTGACCCACCCTAATGTACATGTAGTCAATTTTAGTTTTTTTTTTTTTTCAAAAGTTGGTGGAGAGTATGGAAAAAAAGTTGCGAAATTTTTTTCTTTTTTCGATTTTTTGCTGTTAACGTGTCGTAGTGGACCACATAAGACCAAAAAAAATTATTTTTTCGCCTTTTTTTTGCTTTCCAAAAATTTTGTTTGAAAACGGGAAAAAAATCTTATTTAAAATTTTTTCAGGGTTTTGAAGTAAAAACATAAAATCTCATCATTTTTTATGACAGAATAAACGAAAGTATCTTTTTTTTTTGCTTCTTCACTTCAATAAAATTCGAAATATTTTATTTCTTTTTTTTTAAAAATTGTTTTAAAGCGCCTGAAAAGCAAACAAATTGCAATATTTTTTTTTTTTGATTTTATGTGTTTTAAACTGACACGTTGGCACCAAAAAAAATCAAAAAAAATTTTTTTTTGATATTTTCTGTAAATTTTGAAATTTTAAATCTGATTGGGGAGGGGGTCAAATTAAAGACTCCAAATTTTTATCACGTTCATTTTACATCATTTCACAACTTTTTTTCACCGCTCACTTTCAACTTTTGAAAAAAAGCTGAAATTGAAATGCCCTAACATAACATTTGCCATGCGAATTTATAGTATAGGTTTCTTGAACCCAATCAGAATTCATGGAAAGTGGAAATCTCATATATGTGTGCTGTGAAATATATATTTCAATACTCTCGATTTTCCTTAGAATTATGCATACTTCGTCACTTTTTTTGGGTGGCGAGGGGGTTGCAAAGTTTGATTTTTTGCAATTACTTCCAAACTAACACACGAAAAAAATGTTGAAACAAAAGTTATAAAGCATTGAAAAACAAATATTTTTACTTCTTTGGGTTTTCCACCAAGAAGGTTGTGGGGGAGCTAAGGCGTGTAGAAAAAAATCATTTTCAAAGATGTCTAAATAATTTTCAAAAATCTGTTTATTTCTTTTTTGAGAGAATGTTTCTTGCGATGTACTTCCCTATGTTATGTAAAATGAGAAAAATGTAAAATCGTCTCTTTTTTCTCAAAGTGGGGAAGGGGGCAATTGCCAGAAAAGCTAAATTCCTCCCCCTCCCCCCCTCCAAGGGAGCAAAATATACATGGATTTTATGGAAGTTCAAGAGTATTAAAACAAATACTCTACAGTACTTACACATGAAATTTCCGCTTACTGTGAATTTTCATCGGATTTAGGCGATATTTGTACTAAAAAATTAATATTATGATAGGACGTTTCAATTCAAACGAATAATTATAAAGATGACTTACTTTGGTTTTACTTTGCGAATACATTTTGTCAAGGAAATCTGCCTTGCATGAAGTAACACCTGTGGTGGTGGAAGGCAACCGTTCCACTCATTGTCATCTCTGCTCTGGAATTTTTAATGATGGAAAAAAATATACAGGAAATCCTTCCATAACCGAAAGAAAATTTCGCTTATATTGTGACTATGTGATACGGTTTCATTGTTTGGTAATATTCGTCGTAGGCGAGGTGGAGCAGTCGGAATATAACCGTGTAGCTGAAAGCTTTTCCATATTATCGAGGCATCGACGATGGCTTTTAAATGGAAAGCTTAAGCGAAAGATGTTTTGAAATATGGCCCGGCCACGGTTTCTCAACTATTTTAGCAACCTTTTCGTAATACAGATGCGAAAATTATGTTAAATAAACGTACAGTGTGAAGTCGGTGTGTACTCCGGTAGCAACAATATTTTGTATTCATTGGGGTGGTTCAGATTTGCATTCAAATTTCCACTAACAAAGCCTTCTCTTTAAGCAAAATAACTTTTCGATTCGCTAGCCTAAACAATTGCCTTTCGCGTGAAGACGACTGTTATTTGTGCCAGTGTGCGTGTCGTTCTGTGTATTATGTCAAAAATCATAACCGTGTTGTTTTGTTTGACGAAACGAAATAGTCGCGAATGGGTAACTTGCTGGCGTGCATTTGGTTTTTGCTGCAACAAAATAATTTACAAATTACATGCTACAGTCTTGGTAAATGTACCATAAAGCTTGGAGTTTCCTTCTTGCAACCGGTTTCCGAAATTTTTTTCAAGACAATTATTCTATGTAAAAGGGGGAAGAGGGGTCCAATTTGAAAAAGTTTCTAGCTGAATGCATACATTAGGGGAAGATCCAAAAAAATTTATGAATTCCAGTTAATTCGCCTATATTAGTGAAAAATAAGTAACTTGGTATTTTGGTCCAAAAAATGCATACAAGTCATGAAGAAAAAAAATATTACTCATGCATAAATCTTGAAGCAAAATATTAGAAATAAAAAAAAAATGTTTTTTGGAGATGATAAAAATATTGCATTTATGCATGAATAAAGCGATATTTTGTGCTTTAGCCCTATTTTTTCTGAAACTATCCAACCAATTTCCTTTTTTTTTAATTTTTTAATTTTATATTGATCAGGTGAATTTTCTCTGTGATTTGATAGAAGGATTTGTGACAATCTTCAATTTTTATGGTTTTACATTGACCTAATTCATGTAGTATTGCAGTAACTTTGATTGAAGTGATGGAATTTTTGGGATAAAATTGGAATTTCCTCAAAAATTCACATAAAAAGATGGTTGTGGCATTCCTAAATAAATCCGTTAAAAAATAAACTTCGTGGATCAAGTAATTTCTAAGTAAATGGGACACAACGCAGAAATCCGGTTTATCCATGCATAAATGTTATATTTTTTTCATCTACCAAAAACATTTTGTTTTACATTTCTGAAATTGTACTCTAAGATTTATGCTTGTGTAATATTTTTTAGCCTGATTGGACACCAAATAGCAAGTTGACAAGTAAGTTTGTAAGCACCTTTGGTCACGTACACCTTGGCGATACAATTGACAAAAATCATACATGATAATATTTTGAGTAATCTAATTTATTTAAACAGGAGAAAAAAATAGCACCAGATTAGTATTAAACTGGAAGTGTAATTAAGACAATATATAAACGTAAATACTGATTCGTGTATCTTATTCGAAGAGTAGAGTACGACAGGGGGATATCAAAAAAATCCGTTTTGCGGTCCTAGAAGACCATTATGACGATTTTTAGCCATGTGAGATGCTTATTTTTATTTTTTATTTTTTTCCCCGAACATTAAAATTATTTACTCCTCTCGATACCGACAAAAATCGCCCCAATTTGGTCAACCGGCTTAATTTGATGGCAGATTAGATATATATGAGTGGGGATGACCTTGGGTCAAAATTCAGTTGTGCTCCATTTTTGGGGGAGCTGGTGCTGAAAGGCCAAAAACACAAAAATTGTTCCTTTTTAAGTCAATCGATAGAAAATCTAAAGTTGTATAACATACACAAAAATCAACCTCTTAGGTCAATTAGGAGGGGAGATGTGAGGATTTTCCTCCTTTTCGACCTTCCTCTCCTATCTCCCCGCTAAAATCAGATAGGAAGTTGGAATCTGGTATATACATTCAGTAGGGACCCTAGATGGCCTTTTGGGGGTCTTGACTTTTGAACCCCGTTGAATTCTTCCTATCTTCAATGCTATTTAGGGAGCGATGCTTTTTTTCAATTCTGATAATTGCAATATGTTACGAAAATCAACCATCGCAAAGCCAAGGTTTTTTTCCTTCATGATTTGTATGTATTTTTTTAAGTCAAAATATCGATTTTCCTATTTTTTACAAATATTGGCAAAATAATTGGGATTTTTCAATTTTTTTACCTTTTTTTTTTCAATTTTCCATCTCTTAAAAATAGATTTTCCCCTACCGTATGCATTCATCTAGAAAATTTTGTAGGCTAGAGCCCTCCCCCCTGCCCTCAAGTTTCAAAGGTAGGTCGTACGATAAGGTGGAGTGGAAGGAAATCAACCCCTGTGATTTGGTTAATTTTTGAGTATGATTTTTAGTTTCAGTTTAAAATACCTTAAAGTAAGGTGAACCGATTTTAGAAAATGTTGAAATTTTTTCGAAAACCTCAGGTTGCGAATATTTGTGCATTTTGGTCCGAAACTGAGATCGTCCAACTTTTAGTGTTACTAAATGATATTGACTCTTGCCTCAAGGACTCACCAAGTCCTTATGGAATGTAACATAAGAGATGCTAAAGTAAATTGAATTTTGATCAAATCACGACTGAAGTAAAAATCGTGACTTGACTGGCATTTACTGAGAAGACGAGGTACAATTCCTTCAAAATGAAGCGAAAATGACCGAAACTCTCGCAATGGCTCCCTCTGAATAGTACCTTTGGGTTGAAAATTGCACAGAACTATACTGAAAGCTTAATTAAAGGTGCCTAATGAGCCTTGAATTCGAAGGGGCTTAGAAGGAAAAGGTAATATGGCATATATTCGGAATTTTTATGTGATATTGTCTAAAAATTTCTATTTGTGTATCAACATGAAACAAAAATGTGCTACCCTTCGAGAATTTTTTTTTTCCAAAACTAAAAGGCTGTCATCCTGAACGAAACGATGCGAAAATTTTACAAAATTTCGGTGATGAAGGGATCGAAAAATGATGCTTTTAGCTGGAACATTTTTAATAAAGCTATTCGTTGTTTCAATTATCAAAAAAAGCCCAAAAGTTGACTTATGTTGATGTTAGGAAAAGTTGAAATAAAAACTGCAAAATTTTTCGCCTCTTGAAATTGATCACAGGGGCAAAAACCTACAAAGATTCCTTCCCCCTTCTACCAGTAAAGTCGTCACTTCATAGAAGGAGCAGTGATGGAAAATGATGGATGGTGTTCGCGCGGATTCAAGTTCCTCTCCGAGCGATGAGACTTTAAACGAATCAAAATGCTTATTTTCTTACTCCTTATGCTTAATATTGCATAAAATTTTTATCCCCGTGCACTCGAATTGTATAATTTTTCCTTTAAAAAAATCCATAACCCACCTCCTTTTCCCCATCGTAATTTTTATGGAAAATTAGACGGTAAAATTCCGACTCCAGAGGAAGGATAAGTCAAGTCGATAAAGTTCGTGAAAAACATAGACTTTTTGACACCCCTCCCCGCCCCAAACCAGATATATGATACTATTGAAGAGAGGTGCTCGTCGTAGATTTTAGAGGAGGAATAGCGCACCACTGGTCGTTGATATTGAGAAAATAGTGCTCTATTTTCGGAGCTTTTTTAATGTAAATGTAGAACAACGCAGTAGCGATGGGTTCAGAGATGTACGAGAAATATGCATAGGTAAACTCGTTTGATAATTAATTTTTTGTCGTCTTGTGAAATTCAAATAAATATTTGTTTCAGATAAGTAATTACATAACGTTTACTAAAACTCATGTACATGTCCTTGTTTCTTAGAAATGAATCGGTTACACTAATACCTAGTTCAACCCACAAAGAAACAGAAGTATATACTAATTTCAAAACCATTTTTTTTTTTCACTTTTAAATACCTATAGGTACACATTAGTACATCGGGTTGTGTTACCAATTTCAAATCAAGTATTCTAATTGCTCCCATAATTTTACATCTTATCGCTTATAACTGCTTCGTACGTAGTCGAAAGAATAGAAACGAGTGTAGGAAAAAAAAAGAAACAACACAGAAAAGAAAACACCTAACGCGTAACCCTTGTAATCCTTTTTGGAAACCTTCGATGTAATCTAGGTTGATGGTATGTTGCATATAAACTAAAACTACATACGCATCTCCCAACTTCTCTATATTCAATAAAATAGATCGTTTGCATAATTAGAAGAGATTTTTCTTCTTACGGGTAGAGGTATAAAATGCGGCACGGTACATCTATATAGTTTGTATACGTACGTACTGCAGTAGCTAGTTTGAGGTTATTTATTAAATTCGACTTAATGGCAACACGTTTGGGTATATGTAATGATGGCTACCCGGCCAACATAACGTTATCAACAAATCAGAATATTCCGCGTTATTGTTTCCAATTGCATTAGACGGTTGTAGTGTTATAACCAGACGAGAGGGATGAAGAGGGGATATAAACCCGAAACTTACGACCGTGTTGTATGAAAGGCAAACATCGTAAACATAATCTCGTTTACAAAATAACAACTCGCACATAATTCAGAATAAATGAAGAAAACATTCCAATAAAAGGAAGAACAACCTACCAACGCAACGAGGAAATTTCTTCTCTATCATAATTTCCAACCCATAATACCCCGAATATCTTTTGTAGACTTTTCTCATGAAATATTTGCCAGAATGGTCGATTGAATTTCCGTACACATGTAGTGTATCTTGTACAATATACAATGTGCAGTCGTCGAAGGCGATACAAAAAAATATAAGGGGTTTACTTAGACTCTGACAGTAAGAGATTATTATTTATTTGTTTCATGTTGCAGTAGTATCGAACCATGTTCAAAAGTAGCTCTAATAGAATTTTTTTTTAGAAAAAAATCTAGTGTTTCAGTCTTAAACAAACTTTGTTGAATCGAGTTGTTGTAATTTGTCTTGAGTATATTTAATTCGTTGTATTAGTTACCGATGACAGACTGACTACAAACTGCAAAAAGTTACGAAACTGACCCAAAATTCATAAAAGTCGCGAATTTATCTCAAATTACTTGAATTCTTGTTTTGCTTGGTGATTCCCATTTTTCACAACTTGATGTGAAAAACAGATCTCCTACTTGCAGAAGAAGTTGAAATTACCAATTTTTTTTTATCCTTTTGGTCTTTCGTATAAAAATTAAAAAATTAGCTACTATTTTGCGCTACTTTACATTTTTCACAACGTTACAAATGCACAAAGTAAATTATATTCTATTCGTATCATTGGAACAGCCTGAAGGGCTAGGAGGCTATAGCCTCGTTAGAAAATTTTCAAAAATCAGTTTTGAAGCCTATTTGAGATAATTGAAGCTACGGTCTTTCATGAACCACTCTATCTTAAATTCACCCTCGCTTCGGAAAATTTGTCGAAAAATTCCTACCAGGCAACAATTCTAGTAAAATGGTATTACCCCATATTTTTTAACCCTCTCTCAGAAAAGGTTCTAAAGGCGCCTATGGTTTTTATCAATTTTAAATATAAATCATGAGATAGTAATTTTTCAGGAACTTTGTACAATCTATCATAAATGGAAAATGTTTAATTTTTTGATTTTTGTAGCTTTTTTTTCTCAAATTTTTGTCCTCGCTCCATTCGCACCATCGACACCAAGTGAAATAGCAATATTATACCACCCTATCATCCGTTTTTTTTTTTTAATTATTTAATTATTTTCCTATTTAGTTGTTGAACTTATGCACACCCTCCCCTCCCATTAAGGTGGTGTTGCTACAGTTCTAGTGGTACCTTTTTGGAGGGGAAATAAACACGAAAGAAGGTTTTAAATTTTTTGAAAATCTGTAGACACCCTGGATGATTTTCAGAAGATATTAAAACTTTGCTTCTTCTTAGCCTGATTTTCTATGTCGTATTATCAATGAAAACTAGGGTATAACGGTCTATCGATTTACGGTGTTTAGGGGAAGGGGGTGGATAATCAACAAAATCCGTTTCTATGTGCAAGAAGACCATTACCACCATTTTTGGCGATGCCAGATTTAAAAAAAAATATTTTATTTGTTTAACTCAATACTGACCAAAATCGACTAAATTTGAGAAATAGATTCAGAATGGTAGCAGTTTTGATATTCCAGAATGGGGTCAACCTCGGATCAAAATTCAGTTATGCCCAAATTTGGAGGAGGGGGGGGTTTAGGGACTAAAATCGCAAAAACTATTACAGATAGACAATCCAAAGTTATAAATTAGGAAAAGTAACTTTTACACTAAAAACGCTATTTATTCGTTGTATTTACAATCAAAAGTGACGCGTTTCGATAGACGTACTATCATCTTCAGACGAGAGAGCAATAACGTATAACATATTCAAAAATCACCTTCGTAAGTCAATTAGGAGAAAAGATGGGAGGGGTTACCCCCTTTTTGGTCATGAGAAAAGTCTTTCCTCCTCTATTTTCCCTCCAAATTGAACCGGAAAGTTGAAATTTAGTATGTAGATTTGTTTGGAGTCATAAATATGTCATTTTGGGGTTTCAGCTTTTCAGGCCCATTGCACTCTTACCCGGATACAGCTCCTGAAATCAGTTTTTTTTTGCCTGGTTTTTCTTTGTACTTTAAGTTTGTTCATCGCATAACTCCCCTCCAAATTGTGCTAAAAAGTTGAAATTTGGTATGCAGATTTAGTATAGGTCTTAGATGCCCCTTTTGGGGGTTTCGACTTTTCGGCCTCATTGCATCCCCTCGTAACTCTGAAAATGTAGTTTATTGTTTGGTTTTTAGGCTGATTTTTTGGTCATATTGTCAATGAAAAGTAGGCTATTACGGACTATTGATCTGCGGCTGGATGAGAGGGGCGATATTAATAAAATCCGTTTTGTGATCCTAGAAAACCATTACGACCATTTTTGACTATGTCGGACATTAATTTTGATTTTTTTTGTTCAAAATAAAAAAATGAGTTTCTCAGCTCGATACTGACCGTAATCGATAAAATTTGGGGAGTAGGTTTCGATTGGCGTGCCATTTGATATTCTGGAGTGGGGATGACGTCGGGTGAATATTCAGTTGTGGTCAAATTTGGGGAAGGGCTTTTTGGGCTAATCGATAGAGAATCCAAAGGTGTATAATAGGGAGGGTCGAATTTTGCTACTTTTTTAAATCTGCATACGGCGAGATCACAATTGTTGCGACAAAACCTCAAAAGTATATTTAAAGTTCAAATATTTTCAGACATTAAAAAAAATTGAAAAAAAATTATTTTGCTGAATTTTTTTTTTAAATTGAAATCATTATACTTATCATGACCAAAAACGACCATTGACGGTATTTTTTCATCATTATCCCATTTTTCAGGGGTTTTCAAAAAAAGTCATTTTTTTGCGATTTTTCATGATTTTCTGAGAATTTAGGAAGGAAATGTTTTTCGGAAATTTCTCCCTGAAATCGATGTAGGACATCAATTTTACACGATTAAGCGTAAATTCTGTCATGTTCTATGAAGTGCGCACGTTCATAAAAGAAATAAACAATCGCATTGGATTCATCTTCTAGCCTAACAGGGTCCTCCTAAGATAATTCCAACTGATCAAAATCTGGTTTTTTAATGTGAATTTTTTCATGTATCAAGGACAATATTCATTCTGTTTTTAAAGGAAATGTGCCTGATTACTCTACGAAAATTGAATTAGGTCGATTAGTATATGTGTACAAAGTTTCTGTAATAGGCTGGACAAAGGTAATACCAAAACTATGGTTAATCTATGGTAATGCTTACCAAACTCCATATTCGATTTTTCAAAGCCAATGATGTTTTTTTTAGGGCATCTGAAAAACCGAATGGGGGGAGGAGAGGTAAAAATGAAATATTGCCCTTAATTGTGTTAAATTGATGTTTTACATCGATTTCAGGGGACCTTTCTCAAACAAAAATTATCCTTCCAGGTGTTTCAAAAAATCATAAAAAATTACAAAAAACGACTTTTTTTGAAAATCCCTGAAAAATAGTACAATGATGAAAAAATTCTGCCGATGGTCATGTCGAGTCGAAAAAAAGTATAATAATTCATTTTTTTTTTATGTTCAACAATTTTTTTTGATTTTTGATTTTTTTGAACGTTAGGTGAGCTTTACAACGTTAAAAAATTGAGTTGAAGAGCTGAAATTTTTACTACATCATTTGGAAGTAATTTCGCAACTATTGTGACCTCGCCGCATGCTGATTTCTAGAAAAAAGCAAAATTTGGCCCACCCTATTATATACACATGCGAATTGCTCGTAGTGATATCAGTTCATTTTCCTAGGACGAAATGCAAATACCTCAAAGTATAACATTCTAAAATATCGATATGATCTAAACAAAACCTCTACGATGAATTAGAGACGTGGACAACAAAAAACCTGACTCCGAAAGCATCACGACGCGAAGCTATTTTCCAGATCAGTATTCGCCTCAAGTTCAATGTAAGTAGGCTGAAAAGTTTGTTAATTTTCTTATCTTGAGATAAATTATTTCTTGAAATGCATACCTAACTCGCAGACCCGGATCAGAAATATGTGAGGCGCGGGGCTGATAACTGCTTTGAGAGTCTCTATTTTCCTCTCAAACACTCCCTCTCTTCACCTAACTTTTCTACATGTCAATATTTCAGAACAGTTGACCATCAATGTTAAAACCGTCAACATCCAGGCTATCAAAATCTAAACAATGAAAGGTGAAGAGAAAGCAAGGGTGAGTAAAAGAAATGCTTTTATACAAACAAAATCATGGTTATTTAATTCACTGCCATCTTCAGTATTTGATATGGAAGTTGTGGATTTGGTGTTCCCTTTCACTGCTGCTTTTTTTTTCTAGTTCCCCAAAGGGAAAAAATTAATTATTCCCCTCCATACCGGCCAAATTAGGCGAGGTCCATTTTTTGGCATGGGGTACAAGAGACTGAAAAATTGAAAAAATGAAAAGTTTTCTGTAAATGTACGAGAATTCGAAAGAGCTATACCATATCTAAAAATGATCCACTTTACGATTGCTCGTCTGTACAGGTCCCACCAATTCACGTAGAGAGTTGAAACTTGATAAGTAGTTATTGATGGTGATGCCAAGGGTGTGCCTTTTGGCAGTCTCGACTCGTCAGTGCCACCCACAAAAAACATTTTTTCGAAGTATCTGAGGAATTACCCACCTTTAAAGTTCATTGCAATTGAGCTAGTGCCTTGAAATTTGCCATACAGGTCTGGAAGATATGCTGGGGGTGTGCCTGTTGGGGATCTCAATTTTTCACGCCTTCAAAAGTATCGATATGATTTAAACAAAAACTCTACCATGAACTAGGGACATAGACCAGCGAAAAAACTGACTCCGAAAGCATCGCGACGCGAAGCTCTATTTTTTATTTATTTATTTATTTATTTATTTATTTTTTCATACCCTTGCTATCGCATCACATCAATCGACTCCGCACACGTACACATTTCCGCTACTCAATAGAGTAGAAATTTCATTGCACACGCAATAAAGCTCACCACCGATGGTGTCTTTTTAACGACCAGCTCGTGAATTGCTTATCAAACTTGCCAAAGAACGCAACCTAGCATAGCTCATACACATGCATCGTATACAGTATCTCTAATACCTAGCTATATGAGCGTACCTAGCACAGCCATGTATATATGTACACTTATAGTATATTAAACACGAAAATTTTACACTCTCGATAGGTATTTGGAAATTAATTAAAAATATGAGCAATAAAACTCTCCATATCAAACAAAAGCTTTCAGCCTATAAAAGCGTTTTACGATTATTAACAGGGACATTTATGCATCAACGTTTTCTATCCGGCAATGTGTGTTGCTTCTGCTTTTACTTACACGTGATATACTGCGTACGTTGCACGTTCATTCGCGAATATCCGAATTTTATTAACCTTTTAGGCAAATATGTTTACAACCTTTATCCGTTCACCCGTGTTATATATAACTTTTAGTTTTATTGGTTTTATGACATTTGGAAAAAGGTACCTCTAAACCATGGCGTATCAACGCGACACTATTCAAAAATTTAATTTACAGCTTTTCGTTATACTGCGCCCAAGCCGTACCGAAGCAGATAAATAATGCACAAACGGTGTATTAACACTATTGCCGATGATGCTTGCTTAAATGAGGAGGCAGTGCCATTGTACCGATGTATTGTCCGCGTTGAACGCGTCAACGGGTATAAAATTTTCATTCGTATTCGACGATTGCGGTGTGTGCTCTCCATAAACAAATACTTATCAAGTGAAGGTGCTGAACGATGTGTTTTTAATCGGTCTTTTTTCGCGCGTATTTTATCTACTCTATCGAAGCAAAATGCCTGATGAATAAATGACGGTTAATGGAAAGGTATCGTATTGTTATCGGATGAGCCACACACGAAGAACCTTGAGAATCTACCAAAAAAAAAAATGCCTTCGATTGCTGAATATTTTCCCTGAGGATTATTACGGAGTTGAAAAATCAAAACCCCCAAAAAACATATCTAACAATCCCAACGGAGTCTCCCCCCGTTAGCCGAGTTTTGAGAAGAAATATGTGAAGAATAAACTCGTAAAATGGCAAAAATCACGTGGAAAGTTACTTTTTTCAGTGCTATAAGAGGAGTGCAATGGGGCCGAAAGTCGGAACCATGAAAAGCACATCTAGGATTCGTAATTTATCTGTCTACCAAATTTCACCCCCTTGATTCATTCAGAAGCAGAGGGTGTTATGTGAGAATTCCAATTTGCAAGTTCAAAAAGGGAGAAAACCTCGATATCTGCCTTTGTAATCGATGTTAGTCCAGTCAAATTAGCATGGAAAAATTTTTGGTCTAAATTTTTTTCGCAGAATTGTATGTCAACCCCCCCCCCCCAATAAACAACATATTCAATATCAGGCAAAATCAGACTTGTGCTTCGCCCCCAATATCCGCATTTTCACCCCAAAAACAGATTTTTTACCAATAACTTTGCCTAACTTTGTTCCTAAACGAGATGGAGGAAAAATGTCGGATCAAAAAATGTAGCTGGTTAAATTTCAAGTAAAAAAGGTTATTACATATTTTTTTTAAAAATCGATTGAAACACTTTAAAATGAGTTTGAAAAAGGCGTGCCATGCGTTAAAGTGATGTTCCGCGTGATGTTTCTATCGCGTGGCGAGAGCCAGCCGGCAACGTTCGTAGACACTCGGGCTCAATTCTCTTTCAACGTACCTAAACAGGGGAAGGACCGAATGTCGAGTTTTTTTGGAATTCTGCAAACGTTGGGGTGACAATAGTTGCGAAATGACTTCAAAACAATGTGGTAACATTTAAGCTTTCCAACTCAATTTTTTCAATTTTATAGAATGACTAGCAGACCCGACAGACTTCGTTCTGTCAAATAGATTTTGAATGTGGCAGTTTATATTTCGACCGGGAGACGTTTTTACTCTGCTGACCCTCACACACCGCCCTATCATCATGGCGACGGTCCTGTTCAGGAGAATTAAAGAAAATGGTCAGCTCGGGTGACCTAAGTACCTTTGCTTCCACGAACTTTGGCCACCCTTTTGGGACCCACTAAAAACTCTGACTGGGATGTCTGCCAGAGGGCTTCAAACTAAGAGGGGAACTTAAGGTTCAAACCTGATTGGAAAATAATCTAAAGGGATAATGGGAACCTGAAGGTGACAAATATTTTTAAAGTGGGTGCTTCAATAACAAAACATTGAGATAATTGATTATTTATTATTATTATTATTATTATTAACAGAAATAAAACGTATGTAAGTTTTTTCAGTAATCGCTTTATTGTAAATCAAGTGAATCATAATTATTAACAAAAATCTGTTTTATTTTTATTGTAGTGCTTTATGATATACAATGTTTTTTGTTTGATTACCT
>FIZR01012431.1:0-51773 GCA_900060175.1 Ferrisia virgata
TGTGGCTTGAAAATTTCAGCTCGGGGGGGGGGGGGAATTGCCGCAGACGGTTCAATTCGAACGTAAATTCAATCGTCTCCGCGCCAGCTGGCTACAAAATAAAAAGTACATTTTTGCGTGTTTTTCAGGCATTTTTCATTCAACTTTTCCCTTGAAAATTTTTTTACACGTCTTTACCGATGACGGAGGAAAAATGCATTTCATGAACAAAAATCCAAGTAAAATTAATAGTTATTAATAAATAATGAGAAAAAAATCGTCACACAAATATCGCGTTAAATTTTCTAAGGTCGTATATTTTTCTTTTTTTGGTCACGGATATCGGAATTATGTAAGCGAGCTAATACATGCGTCGTTTTATTATTCATTCAACCTTTATATAAAACAAAGTATTCGAAAATACTTATCGATATAGTAAATAAGTACACCGATACGTCAGTAATATCAATTTTTCAAACTCTGTACCGACTAATTACGACAAAAAATAGATCTTCTTAACACGTGCAACGTACGTCGTATGCGTTACAGGCCCATATATTGTTGTTAAATGTTACGTACCACGTATTACACAAACACACACTCACAGCAAAAAATTAAAATGAAATACCACCCTGAGCAAGCATATTTTTCTATACATAGTTTATACTTACGAAACGTACACTAATAATATTATAAACACACTCGAATTAGTTTTTCCGCCTCGATAATGACTCATTAATATGTTTTTAACGATAATTCCTCAGCTCGTAGCTCGTTGTTGTACTGTTCAACATCACTAGCTTCTATCGTAATTTGTCAAGAAATTAATTACTCTTCGACAGTACGAGGAAAAAAAGCATCGCAATACGTTGCTTTTTGGTCCTGATTTTCGTGACAAAAAAAAAAAGAAAAAGAAGATACACAAATTGCTCATTTATGCGATAAAAAAAGGTGTTCTCGGCAATATTTCTTCTTGATCAACGATAGGGATGTAGGTAGATATTGGTATGAATATCTGAACCTTTTCCAAAGGTACATCTAGTAACCCTACTTAATCGGCATACCGAATTTCAACTTCCTAGCTAAATTTGTACGAAAGATATACGAGAAATAAACTTGAAAAATAAGATTAATTTAGCAAAAAACTACAAATTTTGGGCTGTGTGGAGGGGGGGGGGTGCAATGGAGCTGAAAAGTCGAAACTCTATAAAGGCACATATAGGACCGCTACTAATTCTACATACGAAATTTCAACCAGCTCACTCAATCAGGCAAGGGAAGGACGGGTGCATGAAACAGTCACTTTTCTAGATCAAAAAGGGGGTAAACTCATTTCTCTCCTCCTGCTTGATGCAGCAGGCTGATTTTTAAATATATTATACAATTCTTGATTCCCTATCAATTGGTTTGAAAACGAACAATTTTTGTAATATCAGCCCCTCAGCACCCCCTCCCGTCTATTTGGGCGACATTGAATTTTGACCCAAGGTCATCTCCACTCAAAAATATCAAATTTAATCACCATTTCAAGTGTGCTGCCCAAATTTGAACGATTTTGGTCGACATCAAGCTGAGCAAATGATTGCCAGTATCGGGCCTTTTTGAGCCTGATTTTCATGAGTTGAGAAAATATCAAAATTGTCCCCTTATAAAAACAAAACCGTTCTGGAAAGTTGAACCCCCCCCCCAGGCATATCTAAGACGTATACTAAATATATCTATCAAATTTCAACCCTCTAGATCAAGTTGGAGAGGACTTATACGAGGAGCAAACTCAAAAAATAAAAAAAAACACATTTTTGTGGCATGTAAGGAGGCACAATAGGTCTGAAAAGTTAACACCACCAAAGGTATATCTAGAGGTCCTATTGAATGTGCACACCAAATTTCAACATTCTAGATCAAGTTAAAGGAGAGTTATACGTGGAGCAAACTCAAAAAATAAGAGAAACCGAACAAAAAACTACATTTTTGAGGCTTTAAGGAAGTTTGATAGGTCTAAAAAGTCACCCCAATAAGGTTCATCTATAATCTATTTCAAGTCTACGCACCAAATTTCAACTTCCCAGCTCAATTGGGAGGAGAGAGACAGAGGACAGGATCAGCCTGTTTTTCGAGGTCAATATGAAGGAAAACCTTCATATCTCCCCTCCGAATTGACCCAGGGAGCTGATTTTTGTACATTTGATGCAACGGGAAAAATTGTTGCGATTTTTGCTCCTCAGTACCTCATCCACCAAATTTGGGCACAACTTATCCCCACTTATATACATCAAATCAACCGCCAATCCCAAGCCCATTGCACAAATTTGACTTATTTTGGTCGGTATTGAGCTAAGAAAGTGATTTTTATTTTCGGACTGAATGAAAAAAAACATTTCCAAAAATGATCTAAATAGTCTTCTAGGACTTCAAAACAGATTTTGCTGATGCCCTCCTCCTGCCATCCACCATACGTTGATAGACCGTAATAGCTTGGGGTTTCATTGACAATATTACATAGAAAATTAGGCTAAAAATAAAAAGGTATATTAGACAAAAAATGCTCTCAATGGCCTTCCAGGATACGAAAACAGATTTCATTGATACTCCCTCCTCCATGGCCTCAGGTCAACGGTCCCTAATGGCCTGGTTTTCATTGACAATACGACATTGAAAATCAGACTAAAAACGATTCTAATCTTCAAATCAAATACATCGCTGATCACCGAACAGCCGGGCTTATTAAATTCCAAGAAAAAAAAATACACCCTCGTACCTACCCTCCCATGTACTCCAAAACTCGTAATAACATAAATACACGTAAGTCATAGACCGAAATCATTTCTCTCTCGTGTGCCTATGCAAGTGCATCATTAACAAACACACACACACACTCCGTTTACACGTTTTTCCATCAATAATAATTAAATGCTACATCATTAGCATGTAATTTACAAACGCGTCTATACGAGTGAAAAAAAAAAAAAAACCTTTTATAGGGTGAAGAAAACAAGCCGTGAAACTATTAAACGAGTAGTTAACACTTTATATTCTGGTACGAAAAAAAATGAAAGAAAAAATGCAGCCTAAATATAAAATCGCCTAAAACAATCACGCTCCAATTTCTAAATTTGTACACGTATCTTCGATTTATGGGTAAACATATTACCTACATCAGTTCAGAACCAAGTTCAATACCTTTACCTACACCTATAGCAATCGAAACCGGAAACTGAGTCCGTGCAACAAAATAAAACACAAAATCTTCCCGATAAGTACATAATATTAGCCTTATAACATCGTATTATCAAATGTAATAAAAAAAAAATACCGTTTAACGTTAATTTTTTTTTTAAAAAAAACGTCGTATTTACATTTATCATATTACCCATCGATTACGATAATTGCTTCTGTTTCCCTCTCTATACATTTTCTTCTCGCCGACTGTAAAACTTTCACCATAATATGATAATGAATCGAATTTACGTTTTTTATACCCCCTCTCTTCATCATTTTACGATTCACAAGTTAACCTTTTAATTTCGATATTATATTCCTTACAATAATATTGCATTTCCGACGACATATTATCAACAGGTTTTTCCGAATTATTAAAAAAAAATTTTTTTTTTAATACTCGAGTCATTTGTAAAAGAAAGAGAAAAATTATCCACCCGGTTGATTTACACATTCATAGCCAAAAAATCCACCACAACGGTCTCATAACTTCATCAAAATTCAACGTAAAAATTACCAACTTTTTCGACGACAGAAAAAAAAATACACAAGAAAGGGGCACAGGTTTTTTTTTACGACTCATTTTACGTCATTCGTAAAAGGAAAACATTACTTATTAAGTTCATTCATCGATAATAAATTAACCGACAAGATCTCGTTATTCGATCAGTGCTGCGAAAAAAAAGCAATTTTTCCAAAAAAAAAAAAAAAAAAAAAAAAAAAAAAAAAAAAAAAAAAAAAATGAAAGAAAACTTAAAGTAAAGCTAAAATTACAAACCAGTAATTCTAGAAATCTGAAGTTGTACATTTTTCATACCCCTAACGTTTGCATGAACAGTTCAACGTACTTTTATCATCGCATTTACTTTCCTTCGTTATACCTTTTCTTTTTGTCGGCGATTATTATACCGTTTCTGATAAAAAAAGAACTCTCGATGTTGGAAAATTTACCAAAAAAAAAAAAAAAAAAAAGGAAAAAAAGGAAAAAAATTTAGACAACGAAATCAAACACATTACACGTCAGCTTACAGGTAAAAGGATACATCAGATCGGAAAATCATTTTAAATTGGGTCGAGTAGAGTGAATTTTACAAACTCGTACAAGGATAGACTTTTACCTTTATTAGCGCAAACACAAATAAATAGGACTCATCGTCATGCAAAATGATGATAACAAACGTTATCTTTTCACGCACCGAGAATTTAATGTTAGCTTAGGTGAAAATTAACGAAATCGCGCTTTCGCTAAAATGATAATATACGACGAATTACGTATTCGTTGTTTAGAAAAAAAAAACCAACTAAATATACCTATTTATAGCATTTTTTTAAAAACGTAAAATAAACCACATCAACTCGCCAATAGGTAAGTGATTACGAAATCGAAATAGGGGCGAATAATGAACAAGCAGGTGTTAACGATGGAGACCTTTGGTTGAGCATACACAATGGTACATATAAATAATAAAATTCCGAACTATATAATTTCAACCCTTCGAAAAAATAATCAAGTACCTACTACGTATTATACGTAATAATCATGCAAAAAAAAAAAAAAAAACACCTACCATCAATGACCAACTTATTAAAAAGTACATATTATATAAAACATGCACTACTATTCTAGTTGTAAAATAATTTTCTTATCAGTATAGGAAATAAAAAAACCTAATTTTTACTTCCGACCAACACAATAATAACATGCGTACATTTGTATATTTGATATTCGCATACGATGAACCGGTTTGATCTTCGATACAACTCGCCCTCTTCGTGAATAAACACCACACGACGTATAACAACTATATCAGTACAACATCAAACCACCAGAAAAATCCCGTTAAATTTACATTACCTTTTTTTGCCGGCTCCGACCTTATCTAATTCAATATGTCTGTACGCTGCGTACGTAGCCATTTGAGAAGAAGAAAAACACACACCCTTAAAAATACCTGATGGAAGAATTCAAAAATTAGAAGAAAAAAAAACACGTACGAATTTCGCAATAATAATAATAATATTAAGGAAAAAATAAAAAATAAACTAAAACAGAGGAACGTGAAAAAAAAAAATAGTTTACTTTACAAATACGACGCTCGACACTAACTGAAAAATATAATATAACTACGAGCCGACGACGACTGCCTCAAGTAGCTCTGCACAGCACGCACAACAATGAACACCGAACGTTCCTAAACTGCCGAATCCGAATACCGCGATGCAAGCGAAACACCAAAGTAATACTGCATCGGTTTTATAGGCATGTAAAGTTACACACAAATCACCAAGCCATAAAATAATGAGAACGATAGTATGATGGATCATCGAAGGGGCTGCTATGTGTATGTAGTATATGCACACAGTGTTACCAATGGCTTTTAGCTGCTGGTTTTTCTTTCATTTTTTTTTTTTTTTTCCCATAATCGTAATACTTATAATCGACGCGATAAAAATGATTAACGAAGTATAAGGAAATACTGGGCAATGATGATTTTTACACGTATGAAGGGACAGTAGCTGTACATAGGTTGAAAGTATTTTTCCTCACTTATTTACCAACGTGTCAGAATTTAAACAATTATCTTTAAAATCAAATATATTCGAATTATTATTTCTTTCTTTCTTTTTTTTTTTTGCATACGAATAACCTGGGACAATTTTTCATTCATTCAAGTATCTAATCTTACCTAATCTATTTCATTTTTTTTTTTTCATCAGTTCGTGGAAGCTATCATTTCGAATGTTCAAAGGTTCATTTTGAATCATACATAATTATGAAGATAATTCACCTTTCTATCAAACCAAGCTCCATTTTTTTTTCTTACTAAAATGTAATTTTTAATGATTTAAAATGGAGAAAATGGCATCGATTTTTTTTTTCATTTCGCACCATTTATGAAATCATTTAGAACAAATGAAAATTGAAATATAAATAACAAGAAGTGGAATCGAATAAAAAGGATTTTGATACCAATTTAACAATTCAACATCTTAAAACGTCTGTAAAATTCGATAAAACAATTTCAATTTTTTTCAAAGCATCTAATTCTTTTTTCAAACGATTTGGTAAAGTATAAACAAATAGGTTTAGGAAAAAAATTTTTTCCCCCTACTTCTGAACTATTTTGCTCGTTTAATTGATGATTTTCTAAATTTATGAACAAATTTAACAGTTAACTTAAGCTGGAGGAGAGGGGGGAAGGGGCTCTGCGCATCTCTTTTATTGCTAAAAAAAAAAGAGGCCAATGTTCTGATTGTTGATTTTTCTAATCATCTGCTCATGTAAAGAATGGAAATTTACTACGTTCATTTTTAAATATGGAAGAGGGTATAGCCCAAGTGAACAGTAAGAGTATAAGGTCAAACGATGAGCATTCAAGCACATTGTGAGCTCTAAAAATTCCATTTCATTTTTTTTACTTGTATAAGTTATTAATTACATATTACATTTTTAAGAAAAACATTTATGGGGGGGGGTCTAATTCAGCATTTGGGAAGGCTTAATTCTTTATTCTTCCTTTTCGATCCCTGTAAAAACCCGTATTGTTGGGTTTTACAATTTTAGTTTTTTTTTTCGGACAAATGGAAACAGGGAGAGGGGGGTTTATGCAAACAAATTTACGAGATGACTTCAAATGAACGCGGTAAAAATTGGAGGTCTCTGATTTGACCTTTGACTCATCCCAAATTGTTTTAAAATAAAAAAATTCACACTGAAACAGAAGATTTATTTTTTTATAAAGCGTATAAGACCAAAAAACATTCATTCCCTTTTTCTGTTTTCTTAGCAGGGGACGGGGATAAATTTATATTTAATTGAGAGAAAACTTGTTCAAATATTTTTAATTTTTTCAAGTTGAGAGTGTAAAAATACATAAAAAATTTTATCAATTTTTTTTTAGTATTCTACATTTTCAAAAAAAATCAAAATATACAGTTTTTTGTTGTTACGCGTGATTTCGCATACCTTAACCCCCCCTCCCAAAAAAAACATCGCAAGGGCTTTAGTTTTAACGACAAGTGAATACCAAAAAATTCAAAATATATTGTTTTTTGATTTTTAGGTGAATTTTGAGACTTTGAACTAATTTGAATGGAGTCGCAGGTACCAAGTTCAAATTCATTTGTTGTCATTTCGCAGCTATTTCACTACCCCCCCCCCCCTAGTTCTATTTGAATAATCAAACACACTGGACACGAATTGGGTGTTCTTTCTTCGTTTAAACTTCTCGTTCGCAATTTGACCACACTTGCTTCCCCCCCTCCACCATACACTCTAGTCTACAATTCTGCAATTATACTCCTGAGTTACAATTTCGGTGGCTTAATCTGATATAGAATTCTACGCTGAGTAATTTTGCTTCTATTCATTTTTAGCGCATTGACCAATATTTCGTAGAAACCCGCATTTTTGAGGATTTTTTCAACTTTTGAAGACTGACCCACGTTCTAAAAAAATTTCTAAAAATTTTACTCGTCAAAACACGTATTTCAGTGAAAAAAATTGCATGTACCCTACGGGGATCCACACCTTCAGCAATTCAACGTTTTCTTTTGGCAATCCCCCCTTCCGATAAAAATTTTTTGAAAAAATTTATGTCAGCAGACCCATCTGTACTTCCAACATTTGGATTAAAACCATCATTTTTGCTCCAATACCAATAAATTATAGAAAATTTCTAAATAAAAATGCGTTTTTTCGACGTTTTAAGCAAGGAGGTGGGGTGGGGGATTTTTTTTGTCTTCAAAATTTTGTTCAGATGTATGTAACGATTTTTAAAGAAAATTTTGAAAATCTGAGAACATGGAACATTTTGTTATGTCAATTTATGGATTGGGTAAGCAATTTTTTTTCTGTTCTCAGGTTTGATAAAAGAACCTACATAAGACTAAAAGCAAAGAAGTGAGACAAAAAGGATTTACTAAACACAATAATTATAGTGCTAAAGTAATCTTGGAAAGCTAAAAATTAATAATGACTATGAAAGATGGCTAGATAAAAAATATAAGACGTGTTCATTACGAATACAAAATCTACACAGTGTTTTTTTTACTTCTGATACGTCATACTGTGGTTTAGTGAATTTAAAAAGAGCAAAACTATTTCAGAAATAGGTAAGATAACGCGTAAAAAAGTAAATTTAAAACTAGATCAATTCTTTGATATTTAATAATATCGCAAACGCATCCCAGAACCAAAATTTTCCATTTCAATAACCTAGATATTTTGTGCATACATTTCGAAGGTACCTAATAATTATTAGATTATAACTGCAAGAAAAAACTATCAATTTCTGCAAACGCTCCGTCTTTCCTTATAAATTCTAAATCATAACGTCGTTTAAAATATTTACTTCCAGATAAAGCTAATAAATAAACCACTTTGTAGTAGGCATGTACCGACAATATACACAACGAGTTGACTCTAAAAAATTATAACAACTTGCACTCGTTAATTATGGAACGTAGTGGCCGCCGATACAGCTGATAATAAAATCGGGTAAGTACAACGTGATCTAGATAACAACGTTTAATTTGGTCAGTGGTAACAGTATATTAAGGTAAACCATTTGCCGATAATGCACCGCATTCCTTTATATTATACTACTACTACAATAGAAGTAAGTACTTTTCGACACGGAAGTTAAAGTTGAACTTTTTTTTTTTTTGTTTTGGCCCAATGACTAGAGTTCTGCATTATATACGATAGTAAAATATTGGTCGATTCCAAAAAAAAAAAAAAAAAGCTACTGCATATTTCTTATTTCTTATTGTACTAGCGATAAATTCTGCAATATGAAGCGTGTTCCATTTAATAGATTAAATTTACAACGTACAGACAGAATACCCTATACAAGTTACTAAGGCAGGTAGGTGGGTAGGTATGTATAGGCTAACCTTATGTACATTTTATAGGTTTATAGGCAGTAGACAACCAGGCACATATTCATCAGAAATCAACATCTATCAAACAGATTTCAGTTTTTAATTTCGTCTTTAATCTGTTTATACGATCTAGCAATAAAACTAATACCTTCACTGCTACTCACATGTCAAAACACATAACGTGTTTTATGGTAATAACATTTTTCCAAAAGTTATTTCTTTTTCGTACATGGTACATAATGGAACACAGAAGAACACAAATCTACCAATTTTCTTGTTTTTTTTTTTCCATCCGTTAATGCTAAAACATGCCGAAATATTGAATCACGAGCACGACACATTTCGTAGTAAACAATTTTCTTTGCTTAAGGTATCCTATCATAGGTATCATCGCATAATGCGTTTGAAAATAAAAAAAAAAAATTAAAACAATTACCGCATCTATCTACGACGATAAATTGTATGCAGGGTATATTATATCGCAATTATTATTACGTTCAAGGTTCATCGACGAGTGTTTTTCGACTAACTAACGTAAGATTACGTCTCGGTACAATTCTTATTATTTCCAATGAATTACCAAGATGATTCATTTTTATAATCGTCGAACATTCGCAACTAGTGCAATAGTAGCCGGCTGTGGCTGATCGCTTCATACCAACACCATTTTTTCTTTCCTCATACGAACAAATTCTATAACAAAGACTAACCTTTCATACCTAACAACGAAATGATCGAGCATGAAGAAATGAAGTATTCAAATTAATTGCATTTATATTAGAATTATGTGGGCTGAAAATATTTTTTCCTAATCAGTGATAGCGGTAGAAGATGAACTTGAAATACATAATTCAGACCATCAAAGGACACATTTAGAACTCCCCCCCCCATATTTACATACCAGATTCATATACAAAAAAATTAATCCTTGTTTCGTTAGGGCTCCTTGCAACAGGAAAAACTGACCAAAAAACTAAATTTCCGGAGTGATGAGGGTGTGCAAAGAGGCTGTAAAGTCGAAACTACAAAAAAGCGCATCTAGGGTCTATACTACATCTCTATACCACATTTCATCTGCGTAGCTCAATTTGACGGAGAGAAAGAGTACGGGCAGTCCTTTTTCAAGGTCAAAAAGAGGAGGAAGCACTCATATCTTCCCTTCTCATTCACCTAGAAGGGTGATTTTTGGATACGTTATACGAATTTGGATTCTCTATCGATTGGCTCAAAGAAGAACAATTTTTAAAATTCCAGCCCCTCAGCACCCCTCTCTCCCAAATTTGGGCCTAACTGAATTTTGTTCCGAAGTCAACTGCACTCCAGAATATCAGATCTGCCGCCAATATGAGCCTATTCGCCAAATTTGATCGATTTTGGTCGGTATCGAGCTGAGCAAATGAGCATTAGTTTTGATAGGAAAAAATTAAAAATAAAAATCTGACATGGCCAAAAATGGTCGTAATGGTCTTCTAGAACCCCAATACAGATTTTGTTGATATTTCCTTCTCCCTTTCTGCTGTAGGTAGATAGACCATAATAGCCTGATTAAACTAAACATACCTCGAATTTTGACGAAATTCACGGAGGTGTTTGACTTTGAGTTGAAAACTCACCATACAGAATTTTATGCCCTCAACTCAAAGTAGGGTAATTTATTTGAAAGAAAAAAAACGCAGTTTCTTGTCACGTGCACTTCCTAAAAATGGTGCAGTATTCCAGTCTTGGATCTAAAAAGATGGAGTTTGAGTTTCTGCGTCTACCTAGAGCATTTTGTGTTCAATCCGAGACCACTTTTGGCCCTCTGTAGAGCGGTTGAAAAGTTGAAGATTGCAAAAATCAAAGATTTTCAATTTTCAAAAAAAATGCAATTGAAGGGCCTATTACCTCAAATATGCGCCCTAAAATTTTTTTCAGCTCAGAGGAGTGGATTTAGGTCAAAATGGTGGAATATTTTTGCATAGTAGTTCTGTCAATCTCATTATTTACTAAAAGTTCAAAATATTACTCTTTTTCATTAGAAAATTTCACAATCCATGGTTTTAAAATTATTTCCCAATTTGGCAGTACTGATTTGCAGAACTATCCAACTATTTCGATCTAAATCCACACGGGGGTGGGGAGGAGGAAAGTAAGGGTCAACAATTTTAGCGAACATTTCAGACCATTTCGAAAGAAATTTGTGTTGAAAGCCAACTTCATCACTGCGGAGGGGTGTGAACCTGTGAACTTCCGTTTAGAATTTTTAAAGTCCTATCTGAGGGGTCTTTCTCTATCAGAATTTGGCTGTGTTTGGTATCACATGAGAGGAAATATGATGTTGACTCTAAATCTGTGATTATTCTATTTCTAGACGCGACGCTAAACAAAATATAGAACAAAAACTGAATTTTGGAGGATGGTCCAAACCTCCCCCCCGCTCAATTTTCCAACAAATATTGAAATGGTTGGCTTTTTTAAGTCAGCTACTTGGACCACTCTGAATTCGTTAATGCAGAGAAACCTTCGTTCTAAATTTCGTACCATTTTATATGTAATTTACCTAGGCTACAGATCATGAAAATTAATTGAAAATGTCTGCACATTTGACCGTATCATTTTTCAAAACTTTTCCCAATCAAGGTTTGCACAAAGAAAATTCACGACATTGGTACCGAAGTTTTTCCAGGAGTTATTATGCTGATTGCAAAACAAAGAGTAGAAATAACTTCAGATCAAAATTCTGATACGCTTAAAATTATGAGTAGGAGTGTCTGACTAAAAGGACGGAGAGGGGGTATGCTCCTTCGATACAATCGACCTTAACTGACAATGATGTAAGTTAGAAATCAGGAATAAATCAACTCGGCTTCTATCCTTCATTTCAGTTTCAACAATCCCATTAATTTTCAAAAACATAGACAGTGTTTATAATATTACCCCCCTCCCGCTTCTCAATAAACGCCGATCTTGCACCAAAAATATTAAATCTCTTATAAATTTTGACAGCAGGAGATGGATTACATGCTTATACCAAAATATGAGGTAGTTACTCTCAATATTGTGGAAATTCGCGAATTTCTTCAATAATATTATCAACAACAAAATTTTCAAGAATTTTACAGGTTTGGAGTTGACGAAATTCTCAAAAACTTTTCCACACGTAAAATTCTCTTTTCAATGGGTTAAAATCGAACTTCCTTTAATTAGAAAATCATTCGATCATGGATATATTCTTTAAATTTTCTAATGATTTTTGTTATACTCAAAGCTTACACATTTAATTTTAAATTATAAAATCAAAAAGCTTTTCAACATCATTTTATGCATGAATATTTCAACGTAAAAGTATAAAAATCAATCACCTATCTTTTGTTCTTGTTTCTAGTTTTTTTTTCGCTAGGCAAAATAAAAATTCCCGATATCATCATTAATTTTAATAGAGATGGGAGCCCCTGCTCATATAGTAGATTTGGTGGAGTCCCTATATGAGTTCAATTCTAAGGTAGAGAAAGTTGATGGAGAAGAGAATCTGAGGTTTCTCAAGCGGAACAGGGAGCACGTCAATCCCAGCAGTTATTCAACATCTACGGTGAGCACATAATTCGCGAGACTCTAGAACATTGGAATGATGGTATTTCCACTGAAGGAAGAAGAATCTTCAATTTGCGATATGCAGATGATACCACCTTGATTGTTTCGGGTGAAGAGGAAATGGCTGAGCTTGTCAACCTGGTGAAGATGGCCAGAGAAAAACTTGGACTTCGTATTATTACATCAAAAACGAAAGTCATAGTGGTGGATCGGGCCAAGTGTCTTCCTAGTTTACACAGCTCTGAGCGAATACGAGAAGAGTAGAAGAGAAGTCGGAAATCTCGAAGAAGACATTCTCTTTGGTAAGGCCACCCCTGCTAAAAGAGGGACAGAAAGATCTCTCACAGAGGTTACGTTTTTCTGATCACCAACATCTATTCCCCCCCCCTCTCCAAGACACATCCTTGTCAAAATACATTTCAAACGATCGTATTTACTCCTTCAATACGGGGCCAGGCAAATGCAGATACATAGACTAGGTACGTGTTGCATAGTCATGAATTGGAAGGGGTTCTTATTAAAACTGAACACCCGGTATACAATCCAACAACGACTTAAGCATTATTTCCATCCTTTCAGATCAAATTAAAACACTTCAGACTCAACAATAATCACAAGTGGACTGGATACTCAACGGTAGTACTTCTTCGCTGCTCATTAAACCCGCCATAATGCACACAATAGGTACTCGAGTAGCCCCCTTATTGCACATATCGTATTAATTATTACCAAAAGTATCCTCATGAAAACGTTAAGATTTCCTTATTTTACCATGTTTTCAGGGTAAAGATTACCATTATTTCAAAGATAACGTTTCATCGCTTAGACTAATACGCTCAATGCATCCGGCTTTTAAAAACTTGTACGATTTCGCCGAGTAAATAGATGTACGGAAACATTACCAATCGACAGTGTGAATACATAAAGATCTCGTATTACCGACAAAATCGCGGAGGTAGTAGGGTACCTAGAAAGACATAGCTGCTTCCGAATAATAACCCGGCAAGAACAATAGCTTTTTTTTTTTTTTTTCTTAACGTGATTCCCATTTTAAGAAGGGTTTAATATGCCGCATTCCTTTATCTACTTTTTTTTTTTTCTTTCTTTTAATCCTCCAGCAACACGATTCCTCCTCGTTGTTTGGTCAATCGGTCCGGCTCGTTCTCGGCTGCGACTTTTCTACTAAGTATACGAGTACCAACGTGATCGCCTCTTCATCGTCGCTCGTAGAAAGCAAAGCAGAAAAATGCTTCACTACACGTGCAGTCGGTCTAATGCACACGTCACCGCCACCACACTCGTGCATCTTTCGACGAGAATCTCGAAAAACGATTTTATAAAATTTCATATTATTTCAATTACCTTACCAACCTACCTTACTCGTAAGTATACGATTTACACGCTCAACACACGGAACCGACGGCATCAATTCTATATTACTGTTGCCTACCTCTTCCACTTATTTTTCCGCCTTATGGTATAGGCCAGGCCAGGATAGCAATCGACAATACAAATTACACACATTCTCTCGTGATCCCGACGACGGACGCACGATTTACTTCACGAACCGAACCGCCCTTTTCATTCTATTGTCTACACGTTTATCATCAAATTTACAAGCCCAAGAAAACCTAACGCGAACGCGAACCACACACCGTTACAAATGCGAAATTACAACGTATTTCACGCATCTCGCGCGAAAATTTCATCTCGTTCAGCGGCGTTTTTATTTTTCTACAATACGTACTCGTAATAAACTCGTATACTTATTACAACTCATACATGTACTACATTGAGAATGATATTATGTACGTGAATCAATCTTCGTATATCGTACAACAATCTAAAGCAGAGACAAAAATCGCCTAATAATTTACTCCACCTCGTCCTCTCATCATATGTGTAAATAGGAAGGCTGGGTATTGATAAAAAAAAAAAAAAAAAAAAATACTTAGCATGCATACAGATACCATACACATATACCATGCACTTATGCATCTTCTAAATTACTCGCCACGTACTATGGAAATCGAGAAAGGATCCTTTCTCGGCAAACACCCACTAATTACTTTATAGGCGTGAAAATCGTCCCTAAATACGGACGTTGGTTATTTCAGAATAATTTTCATTACTTATAGGTTTTCCTGCTAAGGTTCAATGTACCACAAACCGAAGGGTAGATTCGTAATTGAAAGCTTTACCGCATATTAACTCATTTATTAGACTTCCTATTCCAATTACGTAAACGTATAATAGCGTAAATGTAAAAGTACACGCGGATAAGAGTATAAAATTTGAGAAAAAAATCATTCGACGAATGCTTCGACGGCTCAAAAACTGAGAAGAAAAATTATAATTTTAGATAGAAATTTCTGAAAAAATTTTTAAAAAATTTTAAACCGTTTGGAAATAATTTAAAGAAATCACCTGTGTACATCGCGAAGGATAAAAAACAAATAATTCGTCGATTTGGTCAATTTTTTTTGGATACTTGTCCCCAAAACAGAGCCATTTTCAAAAGAAATGCTTTTTTATTTATACACACACAGTTTGAAAAAATTCAGAGCCAATCCTCTCCACTGAGATCGGAATGTTGAACGTAATTTTATGAATGATTTCTGTTTCGGGACTTATAAAGAAGGAATTTTGCTAGAATACCTTTTTTTTTTTTTTGTCAACCCTCTACTTATCCACGAGTTAATCCTTTATCTAAAAAATGCCCTTATCTCCTCATATGTGGCCGACATCGAAAACTTTCTCAAATGAAATTTGTGGCTTGAAGCACGTATAAGCAATATTCCGATTTACGTACAAAATTTTGATCAGATCACTTCCACTGTCAAATCGCAGAGAAAATTCGCCTCAACATTATAAAATAAGAAAAAGGAAATTGGTTGGATAGTTTTATAAAAAATGGAGCTGAAGCAAAAAAAAAACGTTTTATTCGTGCATAAATGTTAAAATTTTTCCTTTTTCCCAAAAACTTTTTTTTTTTTTAATTTCTGATTTATGCATGGGTGACATTTTTTTTCTTCATAACCTGTATGCATTTTTTGGACCAAAATATTAAGTTGACTATTTTTCACTAAATATAGATAAATTAATTGAGATTCATCAATTTATCAATTTTTTTCGAATTTCTTTTTATCATTTTTCCATCACTTAGAAGTGGATTTTCCCCTATTGCATGCATTCAGCTAGAAAATTTTGTAACTGCCACCCTCCTGCCCCGTAAACATTGTAAACCTCCTCTCCTCTCTTTATCGCTTATGATGGTAGAATAATGATAGATCAACTTCAAATAGGACGTGACAGTTGATAAATATTTCCCTTAAGATATGGGGGGGGGATGGAGATATTGAATACCTGTTGACCAAGAAAATTTTCATACCAACCCTCATTAATAATACCAAAACTTCATACTTATACTACCAATTGCTACGCCTTATTTCAAATGTAACCATCAATCACTTTACTATCATAAGTGATGAGGGGGTAGGGTGGGAGTTACGCTGTAGATAAGGGTTGAAATTTGCTAAATTTCTAGTATACCTATTTTCTCCTTGAATTTGAGCAATTTTGATTCCACTGAATACAACCGTACTCCAGTAAAACAGAAATAATAGATTTTTCGGTTCATTTTGCAAAACACGGGATGAGGGAGTGGTTTGATCAGAATTTTGTGCATGAAGCAAAATATTTGTAATACTTCAAGTTACAAATTTTATTTAAAAAAATTTTTCTATACCAGGCATATCAGAAGAGACAGGCATATTTTTCAAAAACACTCTCGAGAGGAGGGGGGGGGGTCGAAAACCAGGCACTAAAGCTAATTTTTTGATTCATACGTCTTAGAACAAGAATTAATCATAAAATTGCTTTCAACATTCAAAACCATCATATTTTCCTCTGCAACTAACTATTTATCGAATTTTTTCAAAAACCGTACGTCTTAGAAAAAATTTACATAGAAGTAAAATTGTAGAGAGTAAAATTTCCGATCGATAATGTATTTCTTGAATTTTTTTAGGATCACTGGTTCACGATATAATCGAGAGTTTCGTATTTTAAAGTTGTAAATATTTTAATTGATTTGATACCACTTTCAATTATTTTCCTTATCAACCTTAAAATATGAAAATCATTTATGCATTCAAAATGTACCTTCTTCCTAGGTTTATGCGAGTGTGTAAAATGTACTTTTTGAGGGCATACTACTTTTCAGGGGAAATCCATCGAATCCTAAAAACGATTTAATCATATTTTTCTTGCTTCAGAAATCGAATTTGATACACGAAATATATTTTAGTTAATAACTTGAGAACTTTTGTACTTTTACACGTGGAGCAATTATAAAAACAAATGAAAATAATTTATATAAATCATTTGGAAAGTGTTTTTTCAAGTCCTCAAAACGTTGATACACACTTTCCACAAAAATATTTCTACGTAAAAGCTGGAAAAGTCCTCATCACGTCTGTAACATATTCATATATATTTTTAATATTATGAAAAATCACAAGAGAAAAGGTGGGTGTATGAAAAATCAGATAAACTGTAAATTATTGTAATGTAAAATTTTGAACAACTATATTTCTACTGTCAATAGAATAGATCTTGTGCATGTCAGCAATGTGCTCACTAGTAAGGAGAGAGAGGGGGGGTCCAAAATTTTTCCGACTTGTAGAAAACAGAAAATTACAATTTTTTTTTGAAAATAGCTCCTTTTTGAGAGCTTATAGAAGCCTCCCTAATAACCTTAGGAAGCTAAAATTTTATACGGGGGAATTTCAACCCAAACTAAACATATTTCCAGTTTTTTTTTTTTTACCAATCCGTCATATACCAAACAGTGATTAAGTGGAGAAAAAATAAGACTCCTATGGTACATACTAAGTATATAAATCTATCAAATATGAATATGACCAAGAAGAAGTCAGTTCACTAGGTATACGGAGCAAAATGTAAACTATCCGCAACCTTGCTTGAAAACTTTACGTACTCCTAGACACGTTTAAACATTATTCTGATCTACCAAGACTTGAACAGCTCCCTCGTCGCATCTCCCATCACCCCTCATTAAACCTGTCATTCATTTCGCTGTCAATAGTAATCATGCGTGAAGAGGAAATCCAAAAATTTCCAACTGTCAATGAACCATCACATCGCCATCGCGTCGCGTCGCGCCGCCGATGCCAGAACAACGACGTATAACTTTCTACTTATTTCAATACAATACCGAAAGCACATTGAAATTCAACCCGACATAGGTATCTAGTATAAGCAAATCAAAAGCCACTCAATTTCAAAATTACACGTACGTACGTACGTACCAACATCTACCAGATGAGTACTCCAACTACCGAAGGACTCTTATATTTATTCAGCGAGTGCATGTATCAATAATGGAAAAAAAAAAAAAAAAACCGAAGCGATCAAAGTGCGATCGAGAGTAAATAAGAGAAAAACCTCGACGTCGATTCTTCATGACTGCGGTATTAAGGCTAAGGAAATGAATACGTATTAAAAATCTTTTTATAAATCGCTATACCATGCTATGCCGCCATCGTCGGCTTTTCGTCACGTTTCAAATAGTGGACTTTCTACCGATAAATAAAGGTAAAATTAAAATCTCATTACAGCAGTTCGAATCATTACCGCGTCTTGCGATTTGTTCGTCTTCGTCGGTAGAAGAGGTTAACGTAATAAGTAAGTAATTACTCATTCGACAAAAATAAGCTTCATAATAATGACCGAAATGAAAGAAAAAAACCACTCTATCTTCTTCCCCAAAACTCTCGACAATTTCGTATTTCATTTTTTTCCATCAAATAGTGGAATATTAATGATATTTACAACATTTATCATACGAAAACTAGATTAGCGCAGAAAAAGATGAATTACTGGAGAAAAAAAATCAACCTAATTTACTA
Organism: Ferrisia virgata; assembly: GCA_900060175.1. Taxonomy (NCBI): domain Eukaryota; kingdom Metazoa; phylum Arthropoda; class Insecta; order Hemiptera; family Pseudococcidae; genus Ferrisia; species Ferrisia virgata. Next base: position 18,588 of record FIZR01012431.1, read on the forward strand.
TGCAGACCTAAATAATTTCTGCGAGTGTCCCGGATGAGGAAAAAAAAACAAGCAACCGATCTTACTGATCAATTATGATTAGTAATAAGTGCTTAGCGGATCAAACCGCCTTCACAATCCCACTGGAAGATGGTAATTCAAATCTGAAAAATAATGCGGGAGGGGGCTATTTATTTAAAATTTAGAATAGTATACATTTGGGCTTCAACCGGCTCCCCTTTCACCCGCACCACCCACAGACAGGCGTTAATACAGAAGAAGTAGGGAATACCAATGTCGATGCTGTCAACATTTGAGAAGCTCTACACATACCAAACAGACACTGATTCCTTCGTCAAAGGGTCATTACCTTTGGGAGAAGGATGTTGACCTTTTTTAGGGTTACTAACAAAACAGCCTTCTTTATTTAGGACTAACAAAATATTTTTGAAGAAAAAAAAACAAATAGTTGAGAAAACTCTCATGTGTAATGAGTTAAACATTCAATGGCCTTGACCGTGATCTAATTTGACCAAACAAAGGTAACAAGATGTTTTTTGGGGTGCAAAAAACGAATAGAAACGTAGAAATTGACGACGATGAATCGGTTTCAAGACAAACTGGTTGTATTTTGAAACTGAATTTGTATTTTTATAAAAATTGGTATAGAATTGTTTTTTGGGGTTCAGAAAAGAAATACGATCATGAAAATTAGCGACGATAAACCAGTTTTGAGATGAACTGGTTTTGAGATAAACCGGTTTTATTCTGAAAAATCTATATTTTCATAAAAATTGCTATAGAATTGTTTTTTGAGGTTCAGAAAATAAATACGACAATGAAACTTGACAATAAACCGGTTTTACTATGAAGCTATACCTGAATTTTAATGAAAATTGGTGTAGGGCTACTTTTTGGAGTGCGGAACACAAATATGACTAGGAAAATTGGTGACAATGAACCGGTTGAACCGGTTTTATCAAGAAATTATTTCTTAATTTCAATAAAAATTGGTATGAATTCAGCGTTCAGAAAACAAGTATGGCTGTGAAAATCGGCGACGATGAGCCGGTTTCGAGATAAAACCGGTTTTATTTTAAAACTATATCACTAGTATAAAGTTGTTTTTTGGGGTTCGAAAATAAACATGACCGTGAAAATTGACTACGATGAACCGGTTATTTGGAAAAAAAATTGGCACAGAGCTGTTTTTTGAGGTGCAGAATTTGAATATCACCGTGAAAATTCACAAAAATGAACTGGTCTCAACATGAACCGGTTTAATTTTGCAAATCTGGTCGAAATTTCATGAAAATTGGTAAACTTTCATTTATGGATACGCAGGAAACGAATCTGACCATGAAAACTATCGCAGATGAACTGGTTTTGAAATGAACTAGTTGATCAACAAATTAATCAAAATACGTAAAAAGTGTTTGAAAATTCTTTATCAGCCGTGTTTTGGAACGCTAAAAACGAATTCGTTCTTAAAAATGGTTCCAGGTAAACAGATAATGAGATAAACCGATTTCATTTCCGAAATTTAAACAGATTTGTCTGAAATTTGATCACGAAAGTCCGGCTAGATTTGCAAAATTAAACCGGTTTACCCGATCGTTGATTCATCTGAAAGCATTTTCGGGTACGAATTTATTCTTGGTGCACTAAAATATGGCTGGTTACGAATTTTCAATTGTTTTTCACAAATTTTGATGAATTTATTGATGAACAGGTTCATTTCAAAACTGATTCCTTTGCGACAGTTTTTATGCCTAGTTCCGTTTTAGGTGTGTCCAAAAATAGTGGTTTACTAATTTTCACGAAAATTTGCCTGGATTTGCCAAAATAGACCGGTTTATCTAGGAAGCAGTTCATTCTTGTCCATTTTCATTGTCATACTTGTGTTCTGCGCCTAAAACGCAGCTCTGTACCAATTTTTATAAAAATACAGATGTAGTTTCAAAATAAAACCGAGTAAAAATTGTTTTCAAAATTTTACATTAAAAATTTTCTCAATTCGTGGTTTTTGATGGTGGGCTTTGTAGTAGGCAATTTTATCTGCATCTTTGGTGACATAAAAAATTTGCCTATCTTGATTATTTCAAGGGGCTCATAAAATTCAAACGAGTGCTGCTCCTTCGATAATGAAGATGGGCAAAATGTGTACATGACAAAATTTATAGGAAAAATATTTGTCTACAAGATCCGCCACTCGAATAGATGATTGGATCGAGATTTTTAAATTACTCGTGGATTATATTTCCAGATACTTGTATGATTTTACCTATGGAGAAAAGCGAAACTTCGAATGATATCATTAAACTCGCATCTACCTGTACTACACATCTATGCTAATATAATTTCTCAACTCTATAACATCAGTAGCAGGTTAAGTCAAGCTGCATTTTCATTTCTTATCAAGAACCCAAACAACGTCATCTTCTTGACATAGGTCATGGTTCGCAATTTGTAAACATTCTAAATACACGTAGCAACCTAAATTTCGTATCTTTAGATTACCCAAATTTACGGCTGCTCGATGTAAATATCCATAGGTAATACACGGTTATAAAAACGACCCCCACTTCTCTGTGTTTAAATTCGCACACTGCATCGGTTTCGGTACCAACAAAAGCCATACCCGTTAAGTGAACTTTTACAATAAAAATATACGCTCGTTAAAAGAAAATTAACGTGAAACAAAACGCACAGTAATATCGTCGAAAACCATTAACTTTTTTTATCCTTCTTCCCAGCAGCACAAAGTAGACCGCAGGTCAAGCAAAATCACGATTAAAAATCTCTCGTTTACTCGTAAAAACCAAGCAAAAAGACACGAGTTGACAATTTTTCTGCGCTCGACGCTCGACGGTTTACGCGAATTCGAGTTTTACGACATACGTCAAGATTAAAAGGATTAAAAAAATTTATAATTAATTTTCAACTTCTTATTCAATGTTTCGAGCTATATTGCAAAAAAAAAAAAAATACAATAAAATAACACGTCTTGTTTTCGACGAAGAAACCATGCCCAGCCCATGCAACGAAGGTAAGTAATGATGACGAAGACAGTGGCACGTAGGTGATTATTCGGTCGTTTCGTCTGCGTAAATTCAATTAATCGCAAATTTGCATTACGACCGACGACGACGTGCAACAACATTTGTAGGCACATCTACATACATAGACAGGCGTTGGTCGAGTCGTGTCTGTCCATATTCCATAACGTCTGAGCAGCCATGCCAAGCTTTAAAATACTCGTACACGTTTTTCTTTTCTTTTTCACTTGATAGATATTTTTTCCAACTCTCCCCCATGTTTAGGTATCACTTTCTTTCCCTATGTATATAAGAGTGCTGTAGATACAAATAGTATACGTAGACGTACTGTAGGAGATTTCATTAAATAACCAAAAGATGTACTCGTAATATTTTTACTTCATTTATTTTATTCTTTTGTTCCATCGATCGCATCGCGTCAATCCATAACTTAACGGTCTCGTCCGATACACTACCGTATCATTATCCATGATTCGTAATGCATACCTATATCATTTCTTCTCTTCCATCCTTTCTTTCCATCTCTCTTCATTCAATTGGTATAATATAAGTAGTATATACCGTACTGATGCGGGGAAAATTAATAAAACAGATACGAAAGAGAAGCGATGCTCATTAATTTGGAGGTTATACATATATACGAAGCATGCAGGTAGGTAGGTAGGTACCTATCTGTACCTTTACCTATACACCACCTCGTATGCAAAATCACAGTTACCTTCTATACGTTTACTACGTGATCTAACTATTTATTTTTCTAAATAACGGATAGGTCGACCATAATATGTACATACTGGTACTTCTAGGGACACTATCAATTTTCATATACTGTAAGATCGCCACGTATCCACCAATGATACTTTCTTCGACTTTCTTTTATTATTTGAAAAAAGAAAAGCTCCGAAAGTGTCAAGACCTGTAGTAGGTAATGAATGGAAGATATGGAAGATACGCTGAACCGAGGTAGTAATGCTTACTGCACAACGATGCTAAAAAAAATCATTCATATGGATATACTTTCTTAGTGTACCGGATTAAAATAAAATTCCAATTATAACCGCAAATTGGTTAATTCATCGCGTGCGTTCAATTCTTTTATTCCCGAATGATTCATATTCCACACACTCCCCTCCCCTCTTCCAAACATATGAAAATTGCAAATTTTATAGCCTACCGTACACGATTATTCTCAAATTGAAACACGAGAACAACATTTTATTCCGTAGGATTACTTCAGAAGAAAACCAACAACTTTTTGTCATGTCTCCCTAACGATTCTGTATGTAAAGCCCAAAAATTTGCTATATCTTGCTAACTAAACGAGTTTTAGTTCGCAAAATTCCACATAGCGAATTACACTAGTACACTGTTTAGACTGATTTTCTGCGTCATATTGTCAAGAAGATTACCAAAACTATTTTTGAATGCGAGATATTTTTATTTATACAGGGTGTTCCATCCCAACATGGACCCCCTTCAACTAGTAATTATGCAACGCAAACAAAATTTAAAACTTTAAATGAGTATAACTTCGTATCTAAAAGAGATAGAGAGATGGAACTGCCGTCATTGAAACGAGTGGGCTTTGTTTATTCAATTACACTGATTATAATGATAGGTTATGATAATAAATTTTCGATATTTTTGACAAAAATTGTAGAAATTGCACATTGTAGAACATGTTTTTTCGATTATTTCGATCATTACTCGCTCAACCATTAAGCTATCAAGACAAACGATCATATCATTACATTCTACATAAAATCATCACTTTCCTGGTTTAAACCCCAGAATTCTATGGACAACGGTAGATCTAAAAAACAAAGCTGAATATGCTGGATTACTTTTGAGAAAATAATTTTTCGTACCAGTACATCTTGGCCCCTTCAATCAGAAGGTCAATCGAACATATGTTCGTAGGCTCAGTATGTGTTGTATAGTAACTGGTTAAGGGGTGTAAATATCGAGACGCGACACCCTATACATTTATTTTTTCGCTCAAGATCAAATTCATTTACTCGGCTCGATATCGAACAAAATCGCTCAAATTTGGTCAATAGGCTTCGACTTGATGTGTTTCAGATACATGAGTGGGGATAACTACAGAGTAAAATTCAGTCACGTTAAAAATTGGTATGGGAGAGGGGGTGCTAAGGAGTAAATACTGCAAAAATTTTTCGTTTTTCAGCCAATCCACAAATAATTAGAAATTGTATAACATATCCAAAAATCAACCTATTACATCCATTATTAGAAGGGGGAGATATGGAGTTTCTCTCCCCTTCATGGCACTGAAAAATCTGATTTCTCGCACAACCGTTTTTTTTTTTTTTTTTTTTTTTTTTTTTTTTTTATATCGAGGCAGGAGGCTAAAATTCAAAATTTAAATATCGTAGGTGCCCTAAATGTGCTTTTTGGTCTTTCAAATTTTCAGCTACATTGCACCTAGTTTCAACCCTAAAAATTGGTTTTGTTAGCTGGTTAGTTTCAGTTTTTACAATTTTGTAAGTTGATCATTCACATAACTCTTTTTGAAATTGAGCCAGCGAGCTAAAATTTCATAAGTAGATTTAGTACGGGTCCTAAATATGCCTTGGCGAATTTCAACTTTTCAACCGTATCATAGCCCAATGCAGGCGATAAAAATAATTTTTTGAACAAGTTTTCAAATTGATTTTTCAAAAAAAAAGTCCCCTTAAATTGAACTAAAGAGCCATAATTTTATATGTATAAATTTAGTAGGGATCCTAGAAATGATGTTTGGAAATTTCGACTTTCTAACCCCATCGCATCCCTTTACAGCCTCAAAAAAATTGTTTAGCAATTCTTCTCCCATTTTTACAATTGCTTCTTTGCATAACTCACCCCTATCTCGCACAAATTGAGCCAAATGGCTCAAAATTAGGAAGTGGGGTCTTGAGGGTTGTAAATGAAGATTTTTAGGGTTTCAACTAATCAATTCAAAATTAATATTTTCCGCTAGCACTCAATATAAATATCTTAACCTGCTAGTTCAACTATGATGATCTAACCCCTCCCCACTTTTCCAATAGGTATCGCTGTACAGGCATCTAAAAATTTAATAAAAGAACAGTTTCAGAATTTTGATCTGCTTACCACTTCAAATGGCGGACCTTACAGACAAAAATTTTTCCCACAAATTTTGTCATGTACATATTTTGCCTATTTCCATTATTGAAGGGACAACATTCGTTTGACTTTTATGGTTCCTTTCAAAAAATAAGATGAGCACATCTTGTATGAAACAAAAAATGCTGCAAACGTTGCCTAGTTTAAGGTTCACCATTCAAAACCAAGATTAGGACAAATTTTTCATTTTAAAAATTTTACATTGCTTCAATTCCCCCCCCCCCTCCTGGTCGCCATATAGATTTTTGAGAACTGAAAAATTATCTAAATTGTGGTTCTGAATGGTGAACCTTGTACTAGGCAACTTTTGCAATATTTTTTGTTACATACAAAATTTGCCTACCTTGATTTTTTGAAGAGGCTCGTAAAATTCAAACCAATGCTGCTCCTTCAATAATGGAATTAGGCAAAATAATTACATGACAAAATTTGAAAGAAAAATGTTAAAATACAAGATTCGCCACTTGGATTGATAATCTGATTAAAATTTTGAAACTGCTCGGATGTTGAATTTTTAAATGCCTGTACAGCGATGCTTATAGGGAAGGAAGTGAGAGAAGAGGGGGTCAGACTATCATAGATGAACTTGTCTCTGTCCGTACTACACATCCTGTACAAATGTTGTTCCTTAATTCCATAACGTCTGTAGGAGGATAAAATGTACGAATTTTTGTCGGACACAATGTTTTTGTTTTATTCTTATGAACAAAACTTGGTAAAAAAATCTGGCTGTCCTCATTATTTTATTTTTTTTTAGCTACTACCTTCAAGAAAATAAAAATTCCCCGTTGAAAAAAATTTCGCTATAAAATTTCTCATTTTACCATCATCACACGGACGACGTCGTTTATAGAAATTCGCTCGAGGTGAAAATATCGCCACTTTCAAGGTATTAAAATCTGCGACCAATAAATTCTATAACGGGGCTCAAGTTGCTACATTTTAAGTCTTTTAAGTCATTTTCACCAATGGCCGAGCGATCATTTTGCATTTATTATACGTCAATAAAATCGCCGGCGAATTAATTGCCACATTTTGTTAGCTATTGCTATTGGTGTTTCTTTTTTTCCTTCGTCGTCGAATCGAGCAATAAATTTGCACTCTTTGCATAGGAAGTAAATTTAACGATCAATTTTAAGCTACTGAGTATTATGCACATTGAACACCGATTCGATAATAATTGGCTTTTTATTCGCGTTAGATTTCAAACACATACCTACATACGAATCGTAATTTTCACTGCTTGAGTACACTTGTTGCCTTGTTGGTCAACTTGTTTCTCTATAATACTTAGTACACATCGAGGAAAAGAAGTATCACTTATCTACTGGAATTAAATTGTTTATCAGCAGGCAATTTGATTGACGCTGACGCGCATCACGATGCGAGCAGTAGATAAATTCAAAGCGGCTAAGAATTTTACTACCATTAACGTATTAGAATTTGTATACGTTTACGTGTAGTCGTATTTTACGCATTGTTGAATATTTAAATTCGATGTTTTGTCGGATAATTGCGTAAATTTAAAATACACGCAGCGATTGTTTGATACATGAAAAAGATAGGTAATTAGACGAGATTTTATGACATTTGGAAAAATTATCAAGACATGAATACGCCTGTTTATGCTGCGCCCAACGCACGCGATAGGTCAATAAAACTATGAAAAAATTTTATTATTGCAGTTTGAAATTTGCTTACTTCGTCGCTGGGTTGGGTTTCCGTGCGGAGGCTCGTAAATTTGTAAATTTAGCCAGAAATTTGTTTTTACGTATATGTTTTTGTAACGTTACCATTATAGCGGATAATAAAATTAGCCTGTTTAGCGGTTCATTATTTGTGTAAATGCATCAATACGAAAATTGGCAATAGAAAAATTTTGCTACAATTGGAAATTCTACGACTTGATAATTCCTGATAAGGGTTTCAATAATGAACACGAATGGTTTAGGGAGCTATTCAGGTCACCTATTTTTTTATAGTCATTTGCTGAGTGTAAAAAGACTACGAAAATTTTCAAAAAGTTGTTCAAAATTCACTCGGTTCATCTCTTCACGATGATTTCAAAAAAAAAAAAACGTTTCGAAATTTCAAACCTACAAGTCATTTTATTTACATTCGAATTCTGACATACTTCCAATTATAAAGTACGACAACTTTACCACTAAGTACACCAACGAAAGACTCCAGAAATAAACAACGTTGCCGTCACTTGACGACAAGATTATTACAAATTTCTACTCATCACGTTGTTAGCAACTTGAAAAAAAAAAGGAACAGACCTTAAGAGCTCCACATTACTACTCAATTTGTTTACACTGGACTTTAATGTGACTAAATTTAACCCGAAGTAGACGTATACGAGAGCCCATAAAGGTCGTCGACCTACGTCACAGACATGGTTCATAACCAATACTTCTTAGTGCACATACTAATAATAATAATTACAACCCGGAGAGTAACGTTTATCGTTAACCGTACTGCACACTGCACATTTTTAATTTTATTATTCAAATTGTACTTTTTATTATTACTTTTTTTTTCTTTTTCAAGAATGAAACGTTAACCTATGGGCTACATCGTCCGGATTGCATTTTAAATCGTTCTTCATCAGGATAGCAGATCGCTGAATTTATATTCATATATCCGCGCCGCAGGCAGCATCGTAAAATAACGAAAACTAAAAATGATTCGACCATCGCATCGGAGCGAAATTCGAAAACACTCCGCTGGAGGATTGGATTTCGGCGTAATAAACGTTTACGTTGCTGCGTTGGGGCAAAAGATACTATTGGATTTTCATACGCACTTACACTAAATCATTATATCTGATCGGAGGTGATAAAAATGAAGGAATAAGAATGCGTGAAGGACGAATTAGTCTCACTGGGAGTATATTTTCTAATTCGAAAATACTCTTATATCGAACAATGAATACACTGTGAACGAGTAAATAGAATTTTACAGTTATACGAGGTATTCTAATCACTATAAATTCGATGCACATATACGTTAGTACGTAGCTAGCTACTATGTACGATGACCAAACACCGAAAGCTTTTCATTGACCCTTCTCTCTATTCGTCTACTTGTAAAATTTCAATTTTTTAAACCACAACGCTGAGAAAATCATCGACGAGATGAGCGAATTAAAGCGAATATCCGTGAAAGTAAACAAAGATTTAGAAATAATTTTCAAACCTGACAAATACCGGCTACAAAAGAACCATACTACGTATAAGGATGTTGGTAGAATATATAATACCTCATTATAACTTATATCTTAGGGCGAAATATTACAAAAGGGCGATGACCAAAACAATGACCACGACAAATATTTCGGTTCTAAAACTCCAGTTGAGATCGTCGCGTCGCACACAGGAAACCTATACCTTTTATAAAGAGTACGCACGTTTGTTGAATTAGCTTTAACGGAGTGAACGATTTGTAAAATTGTATCATGATCAATTCATTAATTTTATACACGTTAACAAGAAAAAACTTCGGGCGACAAATTAAAAATAATTAATATTTTACTAGCTTAGTCGATTGGAAAAAAAATAACGAAAAAGGAAGTCCAAATTATCGATCAAATCAAGCGTTATTCCAACTTAAACTGATCGTGGAAATAATTTTAAAAAATTTCCACAGTATTGACCGACAATATATCGATTCAATAATTACGAATATTTTTTTTGTTATTATTACGTTTACTATGCAGTCTTAGTTTCAAACGAAAAGCCAAGAAAAATAATATGGTTGTCAAAAAATATTTTGCTCAGGAAGCATTTCCGTCATAAAACATCATTTCCAATTGTCAACAAGCATATAATCTTATCAAGTCAAAAATACGCCCAAATTACTAAAAATTGCTAATTAATTTTTCTACAGGTTATACATTATAATAGAACGCGCCGGTGTAGCCAAGGGAATAATTTGAATCAAGATTATAATTTCTTTCGTAAGGTTAATAATTTTGAATATTCAACATTTGACATGTATTAATTTTCTCTTCTCTGTTATTCAAAGTTATTCACCTTAACAAGTAACCCCACCCCTACCAATACATTGTAGGTAACTATAAAACCCCATACATGGATTAAACCTATACTTCAGAATCAAATGGAAGCATAAAATCTAGCAATATTTCGTTGTTGACAAGAAAATACTCCTAACAAAAAAAAAGAAATAACGCGCGAATAGAAAAATAAAACCCTGCAGTTTACGATAACGAAACTCTTATTACTAAAATGCATGATTGATTGCATTTAGTTTATTCGAAGGCGCACAAAAAGTACCGGTTTACTATGAAACCAAACGAAACAAGGAGACTTTAAACGTAAGCTAGGCCTTCATTTATATAAAACATATTGAAACAAATAAAATATGAAAAAAAAAAAATTCAAAAAGTAAGGTGAAGTTTAAGCTACATCAAGCTCAAACGTTCAAGATGAATTCTAACGAGCAAAACATCTCTTTGAGCTTTGATCAATGGAAAAAAACTTAGTTTGAAATACCGCGAAAGAAGATAATTAATTATAAAGCATTAGTTCTCATAATTCGTTCGTTGGTTCGATAAAATTCAACTCTAGAATACTTTAAGCTGATTTATATCAGTATAACGATGTAATACATGACCTACTGTAATAATCATATTTAATTAACTGTTAATTTCTAGTCGTTTTCAAAAACTATTAGCACTTCGCCGATGATTGTCAACATAAATGGATTCACTTTTTACGTCGTAAGAAACGTAAGAAAAATAAAAAAAATCTCTAAACTCATGTATGGTTTAAAAGCTATCACAAATACGAAGTGTACCTTATGAACTATATGTACATAGAACCGTAACAAAAGTACAAAGAACTCACTTGCTACTAGCACGATCTGAGGTCATTCCAACATTGAAACTTGTAGACGTCATTTTGTTGAATAACGGATCAAAGAATGTGAATTGTCTATCGAACCTAAACAATATAAAATTGATTATATTCGGTGGTTGATAGATTACTCCAACGTGGGATACGTATCCCACTAAAATACTAATGTAAATATGCATTTACATATGCAGCAAATGCTGACCACAGGCGTAACTTTCTTTCATATATCATCGAAGAATTTCATTTTCTATGAGAACGTGTGACATTTACGAAAAAATACGACATGAAAAAGATGGTTCAACCGCTGCAACAGTTGTTATGCAATGATATAGTGAAGTTTTACTTACTGAAATTTCCAATGAAGACGGAGGATGATGTTGATTTAGTTATTAAGATGGTCTTTGATGTTGTTAGAAGAAATAAATTGGAATAATTTTGCACAGAAATACACGCGAAACTCTACTTTAATCTTCAAAAAACGCGGAACAAAATTTTAGAAAAAGCTTGAACGAGAAGGATGAAAAAGGAAAAACAAAAAAATTGAAAATATGTAACGTTTTCACTACGTTACAATGCCTCCATAATGCCTTAATTTTCCATTTTACCATAAACGGCGCCGTTGAATAGAAATTATCGCAAGAATTACGGTAATTACTAAAAATTAGTGATAAATGCTTTTGTAAATACGCATTTTTGTCAATTTTTCATTTCAAATGTAGGTATTAGACAGAGTACGGTAGCAAAATTACATTGTTTTATTTTCATTTTCTTATCACAATGACTGATAAACTACATTTGTCGCATATCGTTTTCTTGATTTTTTAGAAAATAAAATAGAATTTTAGAAAATTCAAGGAGAAAATTCAAAAAAAATGCTGGAAAAATAGCAGAAGTGAATTTATAAATGATAAAATTCCATGAAATAGATGAATAATTGATTAAACAATAATGATAATTGAATGCACGTAGCTATACTTTCTTAATAAAGTGTCTCGATCTCTCAACCATGTACCTGCAGGTCCAAAGTGAGTTGGTGAATTTCTAAGCCTTTAAAAGTTCACTCACATACTATGTTTTACATTGAGCAATCCAAATTGAAAATACTCTTCTTTATATATTATTCAATGAGAATGTTGATGAAATGATACGCCATGAGATACGTAAAGAAGAAGCATAAAATAATCCTGCTAATATTAATGGTGGCGGTTGGATGTATTGTGTTATTTTTGAAACATAGTTCAGTGAATAAAAATTTCGAACAACCAACGGAATCTCACTTCAAATTTCTACCTTTATCATCAGTAGATTATGTCTTTAATACTGATGTATGCATTTATAAAAAACCACTAATTCTAATTATAATTACTTCTCATATTGTACATGAATCTGCTCGGATGGCTATTCGTCGATCTTATCCCAGAGATTTATTCCGTCAATACAACGCCCAAATAATATTTTTGCTAGCTCAAGACAGTAGAATAAGAAATGAAATTTCTTTTCAAAAAGAGTTACTGCAATACAATGATATAATTCAAGGAAATTTTACAGAAGCTTATAGGAATTTGACGTACAAACATTACATGGGTTTAAAATGGTCGCAAGATTATTGTTCTAGTGCAAAGTATATTGTCAAGATGGACGATGACATTGTGATCAACTACTACGTTTTGTTTTCTATCATTACTCAATTCAAGAATAATTTCAATTTAATGGGTCATATTATTACGGAAATGAAACCTATAAGAGACGTTAGTAATAAGTGGTATGTCACGAAAGAAGAGTACTCCAAAAACAAGTATCCATCGTTTTTATCCGGATGGATGTATGTCGCTACTTCAAGTGCAATTAAACGTTTACTACAGCAAATTGATTCAGTTGCTCTCTTCTGGATTGACGATGTATTCATTACAGGAATAGCAAGGGAGCAGACCGGGATCAAACTTACAGATATTAAACGATACTTCAGATATGAGCCCAAAATTATTGAATGTTGTATTAAAAATAAATATTCGTGTCATTTCGTAGCAGCTCCTAGCGGCAAAGACTACGAACTGAATGTTGAACTAAACAGACATCTCTGGGAATGTCGATACAAGAAAACTTGTAGTTTAGAAAGTAGTATTAAAAAGTCTTGCCTTGTAACGAACAACTTTATTCTGTTGAAAGGATACTTTCAAAACTATACAAGTATTTAATTTTATACACAAAGCTTGAAATTTAATAATTATAAACCATCGTTAACATTTTGTACTTATATTGTAACAGAACATTAAACGGTAATAATAAAATTTGCGTTTTTAATCCAAATCAAAAGCACTTTTTGCTTTAGGTTTAGTAAGAAGGCCTATAACAACCAAGTCAGGTTTTTCAGATTCTACAGTCAAACACCCTAGTCGGAATTCCAACGAATCGGAGATCCCTTCTACATTCAAACACTTAAGGTTTCTGAAACGATATAGACAATGTAATCCATTATAATCTATCTTTTTACAATAGCTTATATCCAGATATTCTAAAATAGGCACAAGATGACTTAAACGATCAAGATACCAGTTATCAAAATTCACAACACCATGAAAACTGAGTGCCTTCAAATTATTTAAATCAACGAAATGATCTAATCCTTCATAAAAAAGATTAAAATTAGGTAAGCTAATTGCTTCTACTCGATAAGATGGGTCCTTCCAATTGGGCAATTTGTTGTATGTAGTTTTGTCAAAAACCACGTCAATTCCCTCAAATTTGACAATTCCACCTCTAACAATGAAAAAATGAGCTGCTGCTAAATTGGAACCGAGAGTTTTTACACGATTTTTATTGTAAATTTGATCTTTTCTATCCAATTTAGCCTTAAGTTTGGATGTCGAAGATTTCATGCCTTTCAAAGAAAAATCCCATTTATGGTATTGTATCAAAGTTCCGATCAATACTGGATGAGGTTTATCGGGTTTTTCAACGGGTATTAATTTTCCTTTTTCATATTTTATTTCTTCCTTCAACCGTACGCAACTTGATTGAATTAGTCGGAAACTTGGGTTGGAAACAGTGATCATCCTTTTCATTTGAGACAGCATGTTCACGACATTAAATCTGCACCAAATAGATCATCACTCAGCTACAGTTGGATAATATGTAATATAACCGAAATAATAATAACATTTGCGATGAAATTAATACTTTCATATAGTCATACCATACTTTCCGGACAATTTCACTGTATTAAAATGTGCTCCAAAGTTGACAAAAAAATGATGTATAACAAACACAACCCTGTAGTGGCATACAAACATCTACTGATCCTTCAACTTTTAAAACTTTCAAGTATTTCCAAGATCTAGTCAAAAAGTTGGATAGTTATAACAAAGATTAAACCATTCATTCACATAGTTCATATTTACTGATAAAATATTATCGTTTATCAAAAAAATTTTTAATACTAAGGTTGGTGGGGTTTGTGTGTTTGTGTTTCATAAATCATAATCGTAAGCTCTACTATCAAAAAATCAATGTTTCAAGTTGTACTTTTTTGATTTGTGAAAAGGAAATCGCGATGAAATTTTTACATTTTGTTTTTTAAAAAGTATTATCATTAATAGATCATTAGAAGAGAGAAAGAAGTTAGAAGGTGTGTAGTATATTGATCTGTTTTTCATTTTATAAGTCATATTTTATTACCATCAAATTTTTATTCTTATGTACCAGGAGTGCTCTAAGCTTTATGGTTCAGATGATGAAGAAATAAATCATCATTAGCATCGTCGTCAGTGATAAATGTTTAAAAATTGAATCATCAAATCTTCGTGTTTGGGACATTAAGCAGTTCATTTGGGCTATTCATTTTTCGCGTATAATAGCATTGAAATTTTTCAAATTTAAAAATGTCACGTACATCAAAAAAGCCCACCTCAAAACGTCGAACAGCTGCCCTCAACTTTTTAACCAATATATCATTAGATGGTGGTACCTGTCAAAAACAAAAGTGCTCAGATTTCATTCCTCGTACAGATGGTGGAGATTGGCAAAACAGTTATTCAATTAATAGTACTAATAGTCTGAAAAGAAATAATGAAAATGTAATCGAAGAAGTATCTTCCTCCAAATTTTTCGATTTGGAATTCACTAAGCCTTCATACACACCATTCAGAGAGAGGTACATATACTTTTTTATTTTTTTGTATGCATTTTTTTTCGTACTCCGGTTTAGAAACTTAGTAAGTGTATGGATGTTAATATTAAAATTGCGTAATTGTAACAAAATATTTCACTTATTGTAGAAGTAATACAGGAAATAGTGATTTTGGTAAGCAAAAAGATTTCAAGCAAAAAAAGATCTCCGGCGTTGAAGAAATTTTACCTCCGTTATCGTTCAGTAGCACAGAAAGTATAGCGTCGGGTAAGAGTTTGACAAATTTCTCGAATTAGTATTTTTCAATGTTTTTCTCCGTCTAAGGTTTCACGAATGCAGTCTGCCAAAAGAAATTTCCTTTACCTTACGTGTAGAAGTAAGCTTTTATTTTACAGGAAGCGGAAAACTAAAAACTGATTTTGATCCAAGATTGTACAAACTGAAAGAAATAAAAGTTGCTAACGTCAATAATTTAAGATGCTGTAAAAACGAACGTATTATGCTGTTGTCACCTGTGACAAAAACTCCATTTTATGTATTTTCATTTCTACCATACAAAAAAATCAAGAGGTAATTTCAAAGGTGAACTTAACAATAATTCTTTCATTATTAAAATCATATCGAATAAAAAACAATTTGTTTTTAGCAAAGGAGAAATAAAAAAAGAATCGACCGGCAGACGTAGGAATCTTTCTGGGTCTCGTCCACTCTCTTCTTTTATCGACACTTTGGATCCTTTCCTTCTTCTGGGTCTAGAAAAATATCAAGATGAACAAGTAAAATATTTCATAACGATAAGAAGTGTAATTATTTTCCTACTTCATGAGTATTTTTCCCTCAGATGATTTCATATAAGCAATTACTGAATCCTTCTTCAACTTCTTCTCATGAACCAAAAGAAATTATTTGTCAAGAAGCCACCGAAGTGACACACGAACACTCAAAAAATTATCACATTTCTCGGTAAATGATTCATATAGTTGGTATTGTATAATTTTTAAAAATAAAAGTTTTTGTTAGACTTATATAATTATACAATTACATAATATGTTTACTTAAATATGCTGTATTAGGTGTATGTCCGTTGATCTGGGTGTCTCAACAAAATTTCATTCAGTACCTTCTTCGTCCCCGCCGTTTTCAGAATATAGAGGTAAAAGAAAAATCATACATAGAAAACAGAAGATAGGTATTTAATTTTTTGAATATTATATTAAAAATTCATTTATTCTTATGTAGCAAATGATTGGGAAGAATTTGGTTATGGAAGCTGTTGTCAACCCCCTTATTCGCCTTTCTTGTTAGATGATCCTGAACTCATGTCAGGAAAACATCGAACTGTTCTAACTTTTCCTTCTTATAGAGTAAATATTTCTTTACTTTAATGTCAAATACTTTTGAGATATAATCGTGAAAATTGTTTTTTTTTCTTTTATTATGAAGGTATCAGTTATTGACTATGTTCGCCGTTCTGAATTAAAAAAAGAACTAAATGAAAAATTTAAAGAGAAATTTCCTCAGATACAACTTACGCTGAGTAAATTACGAAGGTGATTTTAAATTTTTTACTTGCATATCTGAAATTGGAAAATTGGACGTTTTAATCCTTATTTTATCGTTTTTAGTTTGAAGAGAGAAATGAAAAAAATTGGAAAAGCAGAAGGTTGTATTAACTTACTGACAGTTGCTCAGGCGTACGTATATTTTGAAAAACTAATTTTGCGCGATGTCATCAACAAAACAAATAGAAAACTTTGTGCTGCAGTTTGTTTATTGCTGTCAGCTAAGATGAACGATACCAAAGGAAATGCGCTAAAGTTGCTTTTTGAGGTGACGTTCATGATCATATTTCAGGCTGCTATTTATGAAAGTTGACTAACAACCATTTCTTAATTTTTTTCAGAAATTGGAATCAGTTTTTCGTATAAATCGTAAAGATTTACTAGCTTTAGAATTCGCAGTTGTTGTTGCCTTGGAATTTAGTTTACATGTTCCTACTTGGGAAATTTTACCTCATTACCAAAGACTGATGTATGAATCCTGATGTTTGAAATTTTTCATTACTCATTTTGAACCATTTTGAAATTGAAGTGTCAAATACCATGCTAGTCTGATTTAGATTTTTATTAATGTAGTTTAATTGTATCAGTTACCTCTTTGATCTTTTATTTTCCGATTTTTGTGTCATTGTTCATGTTTTTAAATTAATATATTTCGGTGAAATTTTTGCTGACTGGTATTTCATTTTGTTCGTGAATTACGATTCATGTTTATAGAAATTTTGGCAACTAACCAATTGGAGATTTGGTATCAGTTTATTTATTCTTTATTCTCATAAAATAAAGATTAAAGACGTGAAAAATTTGTGAAACGAAATTACCTACCTAAATAATTTAGTTCCTTGCTTATTCATTGGTTCAATTTCGAATGACGTCATCAATGAATAATTCTTTCTCCCTACCTGTTATGTTCATCTCCTTATCATTTTCCTTAATATTTCATAATTAAATTGTCTTGTAATGTAGATGCAACTTTTCCATTATTTTATCCGGATGTATATTAGCTAATTCCATAATTAAAGGTATATATTAACTATCTAGTTGTTTGAAAATGGCAGACGTGTTAGATTTAGAAAATCATGAAGACTTTGAAATGGACGATGATGGAGACCGTAAGTTCATTTATGTCTGTATGTCTGTGTTACCATACAAATTTCATTCACTAAACTTCTATCCATGATATGGAAGCACAGGTAGAGTCAACATGCTCAAAGAAAAAGCCAGAAAGAAAAGAGGTAGAGGCTTTGGTAGCGAATCGTTGGGACGCGATCGAATTAAACAATACGATCGAGTATCTGATAACGACGTAGAAGATTTTGGTCCCCAAAGATGTAAGCAACGATTAATTCAGTCGCTAATTATTAAAAAATTGAATTAGCTCATAGCTTTGTTTGTCAACAGCGGTCGAAGGTTGGATTTTGTTTGTAACTGGTGTCCATGAGGAAGCTCAAGAAGACGATATTCACGATAAATTCTCCGAATATGGTGAAATCAAAAATTTACATTTGAATTTAGATAGAAGAACTGGTTTTTTAAAAGTGAGGCATTTTTTATTTTGCTTTAATTTGCAAATCCAAACATATATGAATAAATTTATAACAACGTATCATCATTGAATAGGGATATGCTCTAATCGAATATGAATCTTATAAAGAAGCTGTTGCGGCGAAAGAAGCGCTGAATAATTCGGATATTTTAGGGCAATCGATTACTGTTGATTGGTGTTTTGTGAAAACTGCTCGGAAGTAAGTATTACGTATGTGTTTTTTTTTTTTTTTTTTGGTAAGGACAATTGTTAAGTTATCGATTGCATTTCAGAGTCAAATCATCTACTTCCAGAAGGCGATAGTTTTGAGACGAATTCGACTAACATCTGTCAATGTCGAAATGACATCCGTATATTTTTTTAAGCTGTAAATAATAAATAATACATTATAATAAATTCAACCTTTCAAACATTTTTCTATTGGCAGATTATATTTATTACGGGTGTAAAAATTAAACTAAAATCATCTTTAATGTGAAGTGAAGAAATTTCTAGAGAAATATTGAAAATTTTTTATTGGATTCAAAAGACATTTATAACCTGGAAAATTGTCTCCAGTTCACCAAAATGATCAATCACCAGACAGTAATAAAACAGATATCAGGCAAGGAAAGTTCCAAGTGACCAACATGAGTGTGTTTTTGATATATTTACATGAAAGATTTAAACAATTTTTTATTGATAATTATTAAGCGGCTGTCAAACTTACAACTTCCATAAAGGATTCAACATTTTGAATCTCTGATTTGAATGATTATCATTTTTAATCTTCCTTGAATGTTTGAAGTATTTTGAAAATTGCTGTTTTCCTGTTCATATGGTTTGAAGAGTACAATGTCCGCCCCTTGATTTCATTCGACATAATTACTATGCTTTTGGAGTTTTGGATCATTTTGGAATTTTTTTTTTTTTTTTAAAAGGTGACTATTTTGCTATCTGTAGTTGGAATTTGAAATTATTATAATGAAAAAAATTAAATGAAAAACTAGGTTCCGAACTAGTATTGAGGTGTTTGTGTATTAGTTTGTTGTCAACGTCTGTCAACGTTTGTTGTGAATTCTTCCGCGTTCCGACTTCAATCTAATCCAATCCAATCCTGATTATAGTTTTTCCTTTCTGCAATTTCCCTGTTTTAGTTTCCAACCTCTTCATTTTTCGGTTTACTGCAGTACTATTCATCATACACTTAATTTAAAAGTAATCAAATTTCTCGCTCCTATAATACTTTGTAATCATTAAAAATAATTGTAGTTTTTTGGTGATCGTTATTCAATTCTAATTTATATTTTACGTGGTCATTCCATTGAGAAGCTATTTTCCGGCAGTCGGTATGTCCGATAATCGATTTTTGTCAAGATGCCACGAGGTAAGCCTAATTGAAATTTAAATTATTATTAGTAATAAGCGTTAAATATCTGTATGATAGTTCTTACCGAATGTATTTGTTTCAATATTCTCAATCCAATAATAATCTATGCATGTGCATGAGTTCGAAGCATTTCCCCCGTTTACATTCCGGTACCATCGTGCAGTTATGCATTTTCATGCAAATTAAAGCAATAATTTCAAAACGATAAGGAAGAAACTGCAAAATGTTATCGAAAACTTATCCTCTTGCAGAATAATTCAAAATGCATTTCAATCATTTTATACTAAACCAACGAATACAAATAACTATCATGAGTATCATGTGAAAGTTCAAAATTTTGAAAACATCGATGTTATTTCTAACTGAAAAATTTTGCGATTTTATCTGTCATTAATTACAGAATTAAAACGAATTTCAAGGTAAATTTTTCAGATAAAAAAGTCGTTGAACTTATTTGGTTGTAAAATGAAAGCATTAGACTCACGTTTCCATCAAGCATCACCATTGAATTGATAAAATGAAATAAAAATTATTTCTAAAAATATATACGTGTTTAATTGACTACATCGAACATTGGGGTATGGTTTCAGAATCCTATTGTGATAAGGTATTTCTAGAAATAAAAATATTGTGCTCCTCTATCTCATATAAGTATGTACATGTTGATGTACATTGTAATCCGAAAGGAAAAATTAGGATTTACATAACTACTACATTAATTTTGATTATCAATGTGTTTTTTTGAAATGTAAATGAATAATTAAAAACCAATTCATATACTTATTTACTATATAAATTTTTGTTTTGTTTCTAATCTGTTTGATTTTTCTTTGCATTATTTGGGAAACACACATCAACGTTTTTCTGTTCTTTCATAATTTAATCATAATCTGTTGTCAAATGTATAAGTATTCACTGATCTAAATTCACTGCATCAACCATGCGTTTTATTATTGCACTGAAAAATTCTATTTAATTTCGTCGAAATACTCAAAAAGATGGATAATTTTATTTGATATAATATGTTTATGTTATTCTCAGTTTACTTGTTTTTTGGCAACATTTTGCTTGGGAAAAATTTTTTGGCAATATTTCAGTATTGAAGTTTATGAATAAGGTAGTTTGTATG
This sequence comes from Ferrisia virgata, assembly GCA_900060175.1. Lineage (NCBI taxonomy): Eukaryota > Metazoa > Arthropoda > Insecta > Hemiptera > Pseudococcidae > Ferrisia > Ferrisia virgata. The sequence goes on from FIZR01012431.1 coordinate 39,385, forward strand.
TAAAAATTTTCAGTGAGTCAATAGCACTTTGGAAAGATCTTGTTTTATGGTGTTGGGATTGGAAAATTGATTCGTGTACCTGTTCCTTTATCGGATAATGCATTCTTTATCTTCTGTAAGTTGAATTAAAATCAAAATAATTGCTTTCGTGTTTGCACTTTTTGTTTTATTTTCATTATTACTATCATTAAACCTGTAATCGTTTTTTGGCTATTAATTAACACTACGTATATTTGTATTGTCAGATCAAGGTCATTTGTATTGAATTTATTTCGTGATGAGAAGTCAATGCAATTAATTAAATAACGTCCTCGTACAGAATACGCCATCTTCGTCATTTTTTTTCTAAATGGAGTATCGTTTTTATCTAATGAAGGAATTAGTGTATCAAGTTTTTTCTTCTTTTTGAAATTCATTTCGATATGAAATTATGAAAATTTTGGTTTACTTATTCTCTTGGGTAAATTTAGGTCTTTGTTAGTTCCACCTTCCCTCTCACGTTAACCTACCTATTGAAATCGTACTTGATGAAATGGTGATTTGTTTTTGTAACTGATTATTTTCTACTTTCTGGCACCTGGCATATGAGACAAATCAATGAAATATTATTATATTTTGGTACTTTTGAAAGCAACACCGTACTGTGATTTCATTTCCACCGCTTACCGAATAACTACCTACCTTTTAAATCAACAGGTTGAAAAAGCTAAGTCATCACATTTGTAATGCGACATGTTCTATCTGTGTTATGAATTGTTCAGTCAGGTCCAGGATATGACGCTATTAACGAATTAAACGACGAGTGAATTAGTGCGGTCATTTTTTAAATTATTTATTTCTGTTTTATCGATATTTTGTTAACTTATTTTGTTATTTATATATATATATATTGCATTCGCGTGCATTACATATCGCTTTTCGTACGTTTCATTAAAGAACAGACGAGAATATTATCTTTGTAGTGATAAAATTAAGAGAGGGGAGAGTAGACGGTTTTCCGTCAGTATCAGTATCGTATGTTCTTTCAAACACTTTCCGTTTGTAATTTCAGTCGTCGAAGTACATTCGGTTTTCAAGTTCAGTTCTTTTTCAAGCTTTTTACTTTGACGTCGTAGAGTTTTTCGTTTGGGTTTATCGTTTTGCTTAGTATGTTTGTTTTTTAAAAATGGTTGCGTCAAGTGGTAATAATTCTGTGCTGTCTAACCAAGGTTATTCAGGTGTTAATATAACTAATGGATCTTCATCTTCGCAAAATGTACGTTTTATTTGAATCAAGTATAAGTTTAGTATTTTGTTATTGAATACTTTTTGTGAAAAAATAAGAAAAAATTCAGCTGCATAGATTAGTAGGTATTTATACCTACATAGTGACTACTCGCTTTTTTTTTCATTGTTTTTTAAATGATTGTAGTAATGTGCTTGTATACTATTATTACACTGAAATTATTCGATTTCAATGTTTTGTAGAATTTTACTCATTTTGTTATCACTTTTTTGCGATTTAATATTTTTTATCTAAATATCATATTTTACCATTCTTATCTTAGTCACTCAATTCTTCTACCTAGTACACTGATTACCTATCATATTTTTACGTATTTTTTTATTTTTTTTTTTTACAGAAAAGCTGTTCTCATAGCGAGAGAGCTTCTTCGGAAACTAGAGAATTTAAAGACCTTACAAAACGCGATGCTCTCAATCACCTAAAAGCTGACATTGAAAAACTCATCGCCACCGTACCTAAAGATCAAACTGAATCAGCAAAAAAGAATTTCGCCGGCTTCTTTACATACTACGAACAATTTTTAAAAGGAGATGGAGCTGTTGTTGACTGGGATAAAATTGAGAAATTACCAGAAGACGCGGTAAGCCATTGAATCGCAATACGCTGTTAGTTTTTGATTTATTTGCTTGACTGTACTTTTTATCAACGTTGGCGATGAAAAAATATTTATCAACGATTTTGATTGTATTGCGTTTACGGTATCGTTATTCACGCGACTTAAAAAGCGAAGGTTAACAAGAAATAGCACGCGTTTGGACATGTTTATTCGTTTACTGTCAGGTTGTTAGTTCTTCGGAAATACATTGACCAAGCAAACATTGAAACGTAACTTGTTTAACCAGAAAATATTTGTTTATCAAGTTGTACTCTATTTGTACTATACGTAGAAGTGTTTTGATGAGTAATTATTGAAGAGGAAATGGAAATGTTGAAAGGATTATTCGAAGGTTACGATGGAATTGATAAAAATAACCGCATTTTGATTTAGTTGCGAAATTAATTTGTGTATAGTTTAATGCATTTTTACTGTTTATTGATTGTGATCTAAATTCAGAATCAAATTCTCTCCTGATTTTGAAACATTGTATTAGAATGAGAGTGATATTGTCTTTCAAAATGTACGAAATTCTAAAATTAGTTTGTTCTCGAATTCTCTAGGTTTATTTTCCATCTTATCGACGTGCTTCTTTCCTTCACATTTATTTATTTTTCATTGATAACTTTAAATAACCTTTTAATTAAGTTGAGAGCGTAACGTATCATTTGAAAAAAAAAAAAAAAATGAACAAAGAGAGAGGAGGAAAATTGCTTCGACGATGTTCAGAGTTCGATGTGGAAAAAATACACATGAATAGAAACATTAATTAATTTTCGTTTGTTTTACGTCGTTCTAAAATCGGCACAATAACTTACGTAGAATGATTTTCTCTCATATTATCTTATATGTTTGAAAAAATTATTGTATTTTTTTGTTTTTTTTCGCATGTCAGTGCTCGTCAAATTTTTGTTCTAGTAGATAAATTTGAATTTATTCAACCATTCAAAACCGAAGTATCTGATACTTCGGTTATAATGTTTGAAGTCTTTGAAGGTTAAGTTTTTTGTTTTGTTTAGATGTAGGTAGCACATTGTCATTGGCTAATACGAAAATATATTTTCCGAAGTGTACTAATTACTCAGATAAATACGTGACGTATTTGAACTGGTTAGTTTCAAATAAAAACGAAAGGAAACGATACGTACTTACGATGTACCCTGCTGTATTTGTGATGTGATAATGATTACTCTTATCTAATTGACGAGCCTAAAAATACGTAAAATAAAATATTTCACGTTTTGTAATACGTAATATAAATTGAAGAATTTTCTTCGTTGCTTTGGTTTGATTCAAAGGCTTAGATTGCTGACTATGTTTATGAGTAAGATGTTCAATAAATGCAAAACGAAATAAACTGTTTATGTTGAAAAAATTTACGACTCGCACGAGTCGTAAATTTACTTCTGTTTGAATTCACTTTATGCACGTATGAATGATGATTATATATTCTTACTTTCTTTGATCAGTTTTGTCTGTTTGAAGAGAATACGATTCTAGTAGTACAAGGACGTATTAATTACTATATAAAAGTTCTACATTATCGTATCTTTTCGTATCTTTTAAATGTTTATGTACATTTGAACGATGGTTTGAATTTATTTTCAGGTTATTGATTATTGTTCTCTCAATTCACCGAGCAAAGATAAAATCAAATCTATTTTAAATAAATTAGTGGTTGTTAAACTGAATGGAGGTCTTGGAACGTCGATGGGTATGAATGGTCCCAAATCAACGGTCGCTGTCCGTGATGAATTAACTTTTCTGGACCTTACCGTTCAACAAATTGAGGTAAAGCATTAATAAAATATTTTACGTTTGAAAACATGTCGCATCATTTTCTTTGCATATTTACTTTAATTTTGAGTTCGAGAAAAATATCGACTGGTAAGGCACTTATATTTCGTAGAATATTCCATTTCACCGATATTATTGTTCTTTCTTTTTATCATTACAATAGCAATTCAGTCGAATAGTGATTATACAACCTTCGTTAAAATTACATTTATTTTTATTGGAAAATGAAAAGTTCGTTTTGTACTCTTGGCAACATGCGGGAAAAAACTTTGTAATGAGTATTTGTTTATCAAAAGCTTAACAGGTTTGGATTTGTGTAAAAATAGCAAAACTCAGAAAATTATCATGTAGGGTTTCTCTAGTTCTAGGTTTCTAAATTCTTTTACGACATAATCAAAGTGGGTAGGATGAAGTATGAAGATTCCAGTTTGATTTTGATAAAAATTATAGTCTGTTCAATTTAAAAAAGTCCGTAAGAAATTTATAAATAAATGATGTTGGCCAGTAGGATGTATTGAAATTGATTTTTAAGGCATTCGATTGGTTAATAGGCATGATTTACTGATAAGCCGGTGTCCTTTTTACATTGAACAGACTATAGGTATTCCTATTTCGTTATGAATATTGACATAAAATAACGACTTTTCATGTTATGAGATTATTCACTATCATTATTGTTTTTTTATTATAAGAAAAAATTTCCTTGGTTTTTAAGAATCACTAAAATGAAGTTAGTGTTGTTATTTTTGCACAAACTCAAACCTGCCATGATATAATGGTCGAACAATAACATTGAAAAAAAAAATATCATATTTTACGATATTGTTCTTTCAATGCCCATTAACGAGATAAATATTCATCATTATTACTGCTATTAAATAATTTTCTTGGTAACTGCATGTTTAAATGAATTGCACAGAAAAAATCGATCAGTTCCTATAAGACTAGCTTCGATCATGTGGAAAATAGCTTTATCATGATATCTATCATCCAATTTATACCAATTATAATTATGTGGGTTACAATATTAGAAATAACCTAGATAATTAATTTCGAACTCGATGTTTATTTGATTGCAGCATTTAAATAAGAAATACGGTTCGAATGTTCCCTTAGTTTTAATGAATTCCTTCAACACAGACGAAGAAATTCATAAAGTGATAAAAAAGTACAACGGACTAAACATACAAATTTACACATTTAATCAAAGCTGGTATCCTCGTATTTGTAAAGAAACATTACTGCCTATTGCAGCCGATTGCGATATTGATTCTGATAAAGAAGCGTAAGTCGTTAATATGTGGTAATTCGTATTTTGAGTACTTGTGCAAGCAACAGTTGCATTAGGTAATTATTATTTTTTCAGATGGTATCCACCAGGACACGGTGACTTTTACGCCAGTTTCAATAACTCTGGTCTATTAGATAGGTTTATCGAAGAGGTAAATAACGTAGATTTAGTACTACTTGCTTGCTTATCGTTAGTCAAACGAAAGTCAATTTCAAGTATTTGAACAAATTGTAAAATACAATCGCTTATATGTTTTAACCTTGAAAATTATTAATTTATTATTTTGAAGAAGTCTGCACACGTTATCATTTTTATAACCAAAATTTTCCTTCAGACAAAGGTGGTCTGAAAAACAAAAAAGTAATTAATTGAGCATCTTATGTAAAAATGTAATAGACGCGATAAGGTATTACGCGAATGTGAATGATAAATTTTCACGATAAGTTTGACGCGACGAATTTACTTTGTATATGAAATAATTGAAATTATTCAATTACATAACACCTAATTCAATAATATGATTTGTTTCAGGGTTTCGAGTACTGCTTCATATCAAACATCGATAATCTTGGAGCTACCGTTGATATAAATATTTTAGAACTATTGATAAATTCATCGAGTCCTAAAGAAATTGTGATTGAATTGACAGAAAAAACCAGAGCTGATGTGAAGGTTTGTATTATTTTGGATACTAAAATCGCCGATGACCTTCGTTTCTATTTTCGTATTTAAAATTTTTATACGATTGATTTCTTTTTCGATGGCGTTAACGTTAAATTTTTTTTAGTTGCACAGAAACTGTGTATTTATTTGACTGGCGATTTTTAATTTTTCAGGGAGGTACCATTATTCGATACGAAGATAAATTACGCCTTTTAGAATTGATACAAGTGCCCAAAGAACATGTAGAAGATTTCAAATCGGTCAAATATTTTAAATATTTCAACACGAACAACATATGGATTAATTTGTCTGCTATGAAAAAGAAAGTCGACGAAGGTTTAATTGATTTAGAAGTAATGGTAAACCCTAAAACTACTTCAAACAATGTCAACGTTATTCAGCTGGAAACTGCAGTTGGTGCTGCTATGAAATGTTTTAACGGCAGTTTAGGTGTGTACAAGGTCGTTTATGTGCGATAATTTCCTTAGAAAAAGAAATTATTTAGATGTTGTTTACAGGTATTAACGTTCCCAGGAGTAGATTTTTACCGGTGAAAAAAACTCAAGATTTATTACTGGTCATGAGTAACCTTTACGTGTTGAAAAACGCTTTCTTAACAATGAGTCCGCAACGTGCTTTTCCCACTACACCGGTTGTCAAGCTTGGTGATCATTTTTCTAAAGTAAGATTCGATGTTCGAGAGAATTATTTCATTGTATCTTTTGCAGCTGTAAATCTAACCATGTATTAATTTTACAGATCAAAGATTTCTTCAAGAGGTTCAAAAAAATTCCTGATATCATTGAACTAGATCATCTTACAGTGTCTGGAGACGTTACTTTCGGAAAAGGTGTTTCATTGAGAGTAAGTGTAATAGAAGAGTTGAAATAATTGTTGTTATTTTATTAAATCTAAATTGCAAATGTTTATCCATTTTTAGGGAACTGTTATCGTTATTGCTAATCACGGAGAGAGAATTGATATTCCCGATGGTGCCATTTTGGAGAATAAAATTGTTTCGGGAAATTTGAGAATTTTAGAACATTAGTCATTGATAACCGTGTGATTACGATGGTTCTTTTTAGCAGTTATCTTCGTTATAAGAATTATTATTTATTAACATTGTTCGATGTTTCAATTCTTAAATCTATGTAATGCTATCTTTTTCAAACATTCTTCTCAAATTATGTAACGAAGTTGATAAAGAAGACAATAAGAAATTTGTATTAATCGAGCGTGGCACAAATTTTACATACATGTAGTCGAAGAAATTTTGAATGGATATGTAGGAGTTACCATTTTACCAACAATTTTTAGTACTTTCATTGTATTCAGAATACATATTATTTGTAATAGCTTTCGTATGCTTATTGAATTGTTACCTTTTTATTTATTTTTTCTTAATTTATTAAAATGTTTGTATCAAGTATTTAATGAAAGTAGTAATCTAATGGAGATGTGTTTTTTTCAAAATAAAGAACATTACTCGTATAAATGATGATTTGATAATTTTCTCACAGTAAATAGGTATAAATATATACAAAATAAATGAGTTAACGTAAAAATTATACTATTTTGTACGATGATAAATGATCCTATAAGAAATCGGACGATTTTCTCATCGAGAAAATATATCAAATTTCAACTAGTCTCGGGTTCGTCCTTAATCAATTTCATATCAGACACTTCGCAATCTTCAAGAAGTAATTTAGTATTACCAGTGGTCGAATTATGATTATTGTCTTCAGGTTCCATTTTACTTGGAGGAATTGAAATCTTACCAATCTGTTAAGAGGAAACAAAGTTGAATGTAATTATTCTGAATATTTTCCATAATTTGAAAATAATAATAATAATAATAAAAATTCACCAAAAATTTTTCATCTTTATTGTCTGTCGATGAGCTCTGCATTTCGTCATTATTACCATTAGTGGTAAATTTTTTCATTTGTTTGACTTCGTAAGAATGTAGCAGCGATTTAAATCGTAATTTTAAACTGCTTATAAACTGCTCCGTCTTTTTCGGTGCATGAACTAGCATGTGAGATTCTAGTGACGAAGACTTGAAAAATTTTTTATCACAGTGGGTACATTTGAATGAAGTTTGATCATCGTTCGAGGTATTTCTTTCGACTTTAACGCAATCGCGAACATGTTTCCGAAGGATTCTCTTATTTTTGAATCTTTTATCGCAACAAGCACAAGAGAACGGCTTATTTTTCATGTGAGTTCTTAAGTGAGGTATTAACGTATCATTAGAAGGAAATGATTTGTTGCATTTAGAACACTTATATGGTCTTTCTGCACTATGGAAACTTCGATGCTTGATTAACGATGCCTGACGAATAAAACGTTTATCGCAACAATCGCAACTGTAAGGTCTTTCGTCCAGATGTTTCCTTATATGAGGTATAAGAGTTTTCTTCTCACTGAACGATATCTGGCAATAGGGACACTGATAGGGTGATTTATTTGTATGCTGGATTTCATGAACTATTAAATTAGATTGAAGGGAAAACGCTCGAAAACAAAATTTACAAGTATAAGTTACATTCGCATGTAATAATTCGTGTACACTTAAACTGCTTTGATGAACGAATGTTCTTTGACAGAATTTACACTCGAGTCGCTTTCGATTCAAATGGACACTAACATGGCGTATTATGTGTTTTCTTCTGTAAAATGTTTTACCGCAATCGTGACAGGTATACGAATTTTCAAAAAAATGAATTTTATTGTGTTTCGCTAGAAGCTTTTCGTCGCTAAAAATCAAATTGCATTCGGCACAACTGAATGTTCTTTTTCTTTCCTCGTGGGATTTCATATGACGATTTAAATTTCCACGCGAAAAAAAATACCTATGGCATACTGTACAAAAATATTTACTTTTTTCTGCTATATGTGTTTGCTCGTGTTCTACTAAATTAGGTTGGTTTTCGAAAACTTCTTCGCAAATAACACAAAAATATTTTTTTGAGTGAAGTAAAACGTGTTTTCGTAATAAAGGTTCTTCGTAAAAATTTTCTTGACAAATGTTACAAACGAGAGTTTTATTGATACTGATGCTATTTGAATCTGGTTGCGAAGAACCGAATAATTTTTTGAAATTGTTCCTAATTGTCAGAGTTATAGCAGGGTTTTTATCAGGTAGATTGGATGTTTCAGTTTCAAGTTCATTTTCATTATACAATAGATTCGGTTCCAATTTTTGTTCGTGATTATTATCATCGATTTCTTCTAGCTCCGATTGTATAAATAATTCGTTCGATAACGGATCTTCCGCGGGACATTCCTAAAAAATACAAATATATGAAAGATGTTTAGTAAGCCGACACTTGACGAATTACTTAGTGAATAGTATGGATTTCTCAACTGAAAAACTTGTACAAACAAAGGTTACATTAAACTAATCGAAACAGTAAAAAGCAATTCTTACCAAAAATATGCTTGTTGTAGTATAAACTGTGGAAGAATCATGATAAATGGTATTTTCTTCGATTAATGAGTCAGAAACGTTGGATGACATGTTGATTAGAAATACTGCAGGTGCAGTGAAAAAACCTACATTTGATTATTGTAAAAAAAGAACCCGTTAGTGAAATATGATACATACAAGGCTTCGAAGCTTCGAAATGTGGGTCTGAAATTCAAATTCTGATTAACGGTTATTACCCACTTGTACAAATTATCCAAAAAAAATCAGTATAATATTGCAAAGCGAGTTCGGTTAATTGAAATTTATGGTTGTCATAGATGTGAAGTTTCGTTTTTGGAAAAGTTATTTCAATTCAAACAAAAATTAAGAAATATATTCAAATTTCAAAATGGCAATCCTTATCAATTGATAAAAGTTCAAAATAAAACAAAATTTTCGTGGGAATTCGGTTTCATTCGGCCTGTTGCATTCGCCTTCATACTAACTCAGAGCCTTACATGCATAAGCAAAATCAATTTTTTTGTAAACATACTGATAATTATTGATATCAGTATCACAATCACGTTGAACGAAAAGAAATTTTTCACTAAATGTTAAATAAACATAAATTTTTTTTTTATAACTTAAAACTTATAAAGAAAATAATATTGTATCCATCAACATACTATATTTGACGTAACAAATAACGAAAAGGATCAACTGAAATCATCACAAAAATAAGATAGAAAAATTAGGTTTCAATTAACCAGGAACATTTTCACTGACATTGTTCTGCGTATCCATCATTTGTTGCTGAACTTTATTTGCTTCTTCTATTTTTCGTTGTGTAAATTCGGGTTGAATTTCCATATAAAGTTTCATTACCTTATGATTCACATTTATGTGTTTCTGAGCACAATTTTCAACACACCATATCTGAGGACATCAATAAATTTAAATTTAAATTGTAGTATTTCTACATTAAATAAATAATTCTATCACAGTAACATTTCTTACTTCATCATTAGACCTTTCTCGATCACTTAATATACTAGTACATTGTAAAAAGCAATTTTCGGTCATCTTATTGTATATCTGAAGGAAGTCTTTGAACTAAATGGCAAAAGCAGATGAGAAATAATATACATACAAAAATTTTGGTTTCTGAACCATTAAAAATCATATACATGTATTAAGATACTCACATTTCTAAGCGCAGCAGTATCCATTTTTCAAATTTACGAACTGCTTTAGGTATTAGATTCTATTGATGAATTTACCTTGACTGATCACCTTTGGATTATCCAATTCATTACAATTCAAAATTCAATCTCTGCTGAAAACGAAGATACGTACAGTAACATTTTCGAAAAGTTCAACACGCATTACTTTCGTATTTCAAAATTTTCATCAATAAGAGAAAAATTAAAAAATTCACGATTTTTTTTTGATAAGCCTGCTAAGTGATAACCGTTTTGTTGATATAAAGTTATGATTTTTCATTGATTGTTGCGGTAATTTAGTTGAATTTTCATCGTCATTCAACAATTCAACATCAACGTGCTGTTTAAGCGGTGTTGTTTGAGCCAACAGTCATTACAATTCAATTACAGTCATTGAACTTTATACGTTGCCAACCATCACAACTTGGAAAACCAACTCAAATTGGATGGCATTGTAATTGCAAGTTCAAAGTTCAGAATTTCGTTAACGTTATGCGCTTTCCAGGTTAGGTTCGATACCATGTCAAATTTATCTTTTCAAGTTGGAAAAATTTCACTTTTTACTTTTCTGATCTAGTAAATTAATTTATAAATAGTAAATACTTATAACCAAAAATTTAATTATTTCAATCTGGAAAAATTTTTATTGTGATTTCGTGAATTTCGTGACGTATAGTTATCAGTAATCAGGATTTAGGAAGTTCAATTCATTGAATGATGAGAATTGTACGGTAATTTTTTGCTTTCTGTGATGACAATCTGTCAACCTGATGAAAAATGAGAGATTATTTTCATTTGGAAAACTCAGAGGAAAATTTAAGGAAAACTCATTGCATTGCTCGATTAGCTGTTTTCAACACCAAAATACTTTACAGTAATCGAGAGAAAGGTTAAATTAAGATAAATCTCCTGAGAACCGTTTTGGTGAACATTAACTGCATGTAATCAGAATACGATTTGAAGATTTGTAAATGTAATGTAAGTAAATTTTGCTATTTTTTGTTTTTCATTTTACACTTTAATAATTTTCACTTATACTCAGTACAATTCACTAATATTAGTTGGAAGTTTTATAATTTTTCGTGTAAAGAGTTCAGTTCCTCAGTACTGTTCATAGTTCAAGTGCTAACTTTCACAATTCTTCCCTGTAATTTGCTCTATATCTTATACCTTATAGATTTCATACACTAGCCAGTGTGTTGATTTTGTTATTGTTTTCATAATTTTTTGTTAATTTTTCAGTAAAATTTAATCACGCCTTGTTTTTGCAGTTGAACATTTCTAATTTCTTATAATGGCAACTGTAAGTCCAACAGTAGAAAGAAATTTACATGAAATGTTGAGAGATGCGCCAATGATGAATGATAGTAGTAACGCTGTTCATTCCGGATTTACTAATCCTCAAATACCAAAACCTGCCAAGAATCATGGTAAGATTTTTTAATATCAATTATCTTGATAATGTCCATCTACAAAGAAATGTAAATAATTCTAATATTTGTTCGTCTTTTAGCTGCTCAGGAGCAAAACGTAGTTTCACCTACCGGCAGTAAAGAAAATGGACAAAAATTTCCTCTCACTAAAATTGAAACTATTAAATGTTGGGGTGTATCTACTTATAAATGTACACGTCAACTAATGTACGAAAAACTTGGGAAAACGTCACGTACAATCGATAAAGGTTTATATTTTGAATTCTTAAATGTTCGTACGTAAATTTTTTAGTATAATAAATGTAACTACTTTGTGCTTTCATGTATTAGACTTGGAAACTCAAATAGAGTATTTAAGAGATACTCAAAAAAAGTATGCAAATCTATTGAAATTAACGAGATTGTTGTCTAATCATTTCTATCATGTTGTTCAAACACAGGTACGTATTAATGATAGAGTTAATGGTGATAAGTTGATGGATTTTATTCACTTAACGTATGTGCATTGTGCATATCAAGTGATTCTGTTTACTTTATCGTATCTGGTTTCCTGTTGTGTTTCAAATTTATGTCAACTATTTGAAAGCGTTTTATTACTGTTCATTTTTATAAGATCACAATGTATTATTTTGCTTTGATTTATACTTTTTTTTTTTTTTTTTTGAGAACAATTCTCAACATTTTTCT